>OVAN01001509.1:0-40369 GCA_900406275.1 Anastatica hierochuntica
AATTAACAATTAGTGATAAAGTGGAGATGGAATATATTTGGAATATTCCTTGTAAATTGTAAAAATGAAGCAACCATTGGAGAAGATGTTGCTTCATTCTTTGCTTCATTTTGAAGAAAGTTAACTTTTGAAGAAAAATTTGAAGTCAACCATTGGAGATGCTCTAACTAAAATCAAATACTCCCTACTCAATCCAATACATCCCTAATACTCAATCCAATACATCCCTATAAGCTTTTGGTAAGATACTCTCCGTTTGAGGGAGTAGCACAATCGTGTTGTTTACATGGGCAAATAAAGTGTTTCTAGATCTTGCTTTTTTGGGAAGATTATCCGCACTTGGGTCAAAGTTCTCAAAACATAAAAATATTTAAAACAAGGAAAACGTTCTTCAACGAGATAAAGTCTTCGAGTTCCGAGGTAGAGGTTGGTCATTCTTCCAAATTGTTCACCACTGAGACCGGTTGCATACTCTCCGCTGCGAAAGACATATCCACTTGAGAAACCGCTATTAAACATTCCATAGCCCATAACAATGCCCCTAGTTCCGCATGAAATGGAATTGGTTGGCTTGTGTATTTTTAAGTCCAAATTGGCGTACTCGACCTCCTTCAAAAATAACCCCTCCATACCCGCTGACTGGTACTTCCGCGCTCCAGGGATCGTCTAAATAACAAAAAATTCCCTCCGCATCTAAAGGGGCTGAGGGGGTCATCATTGTTCTTTTATATGAAACTATTTTCTCTTCAGCCTATTCTTCATTTGTTTAAATCCACGGAGATGCTTCTCGTTAAGCATGATCTATGATATCCTACGGCGATTCTCGAAAGTTGTCATAAGTCACTCGGTTCTTGGTATTCCATAAATACCGTATGATCCATCGAAACACTTGTAAGGCTCCTCATGCATCCCTAATTTCTTGGCTTCCCAGAACAGAAAGGTGAAGTTTCTGTACAGGGATTGGCAAGAAAATCAGGATGGAGTTGAGGGGATAGGTTCTAAGGCCCATACTTGTCTTGATGGATGTATTCAAAAAGGAGATGATTAATAGATTCTTCCTCTGCTCCATAAGTTGGGCAATGTTTCTCTTTACTAATATGCCGATAAAACAATCTTCGGCATGTAGCTAAACAACATGATAGACATTGCAACACGAAATGTTTGAGTTTCCATGTGGTTTTCAATTTCCATGCTTGTGCCAATAATGTTGTCATTGTAGGTCCCTGAAGATAGGGGTCAAATGCAGGACGAGATAACAATCTCGCGGCTCAGTATCGTGACCTGACAGCATAATTGCCTGAGGTCATATGGGGCAACCTATAGCGATCTCTAGAATATGTTTTAGTCGGTCTAATTCCTAATATGTGGTGGATATCATCTTAGATGAATAATTCTCGGCGGCGATCCTCTTTCCATTTTTTATAATGGGATCGATTAGATTATTGACATATAAATGGGGATCTTTCTCGATATTAACCCCTATCGGTGGTCTGTCCGGAGTATTTATAATCCAGAATTCGCTCCAAACCCTTGTAACCATATCTTAACCTATGGTTCTTCGGAGATCCGAGAGCAGGAGAGATTTCACTACCATTATATTTCTCCAGCCATATGAGGGATATTAGATTTTTTTAAACTTTTAGTCATCCAGAATACCTGAAATATCTCCCTCTCAAGACTATACTCACGAGAGAGTTAGGGAATAAAATTAGTCTCCACAACTGCTCGCTAGTAGAGCTAGGTTAAATTCTTTGAAAGTTCAGAATCCTAGACCACCTTCAGAGAGTTGAGTGTACAACTTGTCCTATGCAATCCAATGGATTTCACTGTTCTTCGCTTTAGAGGTCCACCAAATTTAGTTATGACACTGCTCATTTTGATGCAAATATGTCGGAATGGCTGAGCAACTGGTTTGATTATCAGCTTCTTCCCTCCTGTAGAGAAAATTTAGGAGACCATGAATTGATTTTACTTTGTAGGTGGTCTCTCACGAATGTAAAGACTTGTGTCATGAATCCACATATTTTCTCAGGTAACCCTAAATACGTCCTCATTCCTCCTTCCTGGTGAATGCTCAAGGTTGATTGTATGGAGTTCTCTTAGTAATCGGGATTGCAGCTTCGCTATATGAGCGGATAATATTTATAATCTCCTTACTTTGGACTTCATTTGCACGATAGAAAAAGGCTGTCATCTGAAAGTAAGAAATGAGAAGTTGATGGGCTTACACGAGATATTTGGAGTCCTTGAATTCGTTCGTGCCACTCTGCGTCCCTAAGGTGTGTGACCAGAGCTTCTTTATATAAAACGAAGAGGTACAAAGATATTGGTTCTCCTTGTCTAACCTCACGAATGGGTTAGACATGTCCTCGTGGCACTCCGTTAAGGAGGATTCGAAAAGATATCAATGTTATGCAACTCATAATCCAGTCAACCTATCTAATTTTGAATCCCATCTTAAGCATCAAGGCCCTTAGAAAGTTCTATTTCACCCTGTCATAGGCCTTATTCATATAAAATTTTATCGACATCAACTATTTTCTACATGCATATTAAGAACATGGAGCGCATAAATTTTCTTGGGCAATGAGGATATTGTCTGTGATGAGCCTTCTTGCCACAAAGGTTGATTGTGTCTCGAACATTAATTCCGGAAGTATGTGCTTCAGGCGTCAACCCAAGACCTTTGAGATAACCTTAGAACCCAAATTGCACAAGCTTATTAGCCTCAATCTGGTGATTTCTCTTGATCTTTCAGTCTTTGGGACACGATATATGTTTGTCTCGTTTAGCTTTTTGTCGAAATTGCTTGTTTCAAGGAAAGATTTTGTCATATGCATGCGATCTTGTCCTATGGCATCCCGTAATTTTTGGTGGTAAAAGAGCTGTCATCTCATCCGGTCAAAGAGCTTTTCCCAACTTAATGGAAAAAGTGATTTCCTAGTCTCGCCTCTGTGAATTCCTTTGTGAGAACGTTGTTCATCCTTTTTGTTACTTTCATCAGGACATCCTATAGTGCACAATTATACTCCCTTGTATTTGGAGGAAGTAAATAGGTCCTCAAAGTAGTTCACAACCACCTCCTCAACATCAGAGTCGTTATCTATCCAAACTCCGTCTTTATCTTCTAGGCCTAAGATACGATTTTGGGCTCGTATTTGCTTAGACGCATGGAAAAAACTCATATTTATGTATCCCTCATTTAACCAATTATCCTACTATTATGCTCCTCTAAGAACGCTTTAAAAAGATCTGATTTTAACTTCTATAGGGTTTCATATGAGATAATTCCATTTAGTTGGCATTGGCCTATGCGATCTTTTACGTAGTTGATAAGTTTTCCCGAATTGGATTTGGTGTTTCTCTTCTACACGGAGTTTCCCGACAACATCTTTGGATTCAAAATGATATAAGTTACGCGCGGCCTCCCGAGGCCTGTCCCCACTCTTTCAGAACTCTCTTTCTTATACCTTGTTTGCCAATCCAACGTTTATCGAAATGAAAGTCTTCCCAAGCCTCCGGGGAAGTTTTAGAATATTTGCTAAGAGTGGTCTGTGATCCGACCCCCACATCTTTAAGTATTTCACATTGGTGTAGAAAAAATATTATGCTAGTCTTCATTTCTCATAGCTTTATCTAACTTGCATTTTACCATACAGTTTCTTCGTCTACCAGCTCAAGACACAGACTACCCTGGTATGGGAATTCCATAAGACCACAACAATGTACCAGCTAACGAAAGGTAAGAAAAGATGTTTTTGATCTCTTCTTATCTCAACATTTCTCTTGGTTTTATAAAATTTTACTAAAATCCCAATGGTGAACGAAGCTCCATGTCTACGAACGATAATTCGAGTCGATCTTTCCCATATAGGTTCTCGATATTCACTAACTGAATCTCAATATACAAAAGTAATAAAGACAAAATTACCATCAATTATCGTTTCAATGTCAATCAAATGATTATTTGTACATAAAAATGTAAAAGAATAATCTTTAGAATAAAATAAAGCAAAACCACCATTCAGACCTGCTGGTTCGACAATAACAAATTGTCGAATCTTAGTAAAACTTGGAGGTCTAGTAAAAGCTTCCTAATATTCTTAGTTTTTGATATAAATAGGTAACCTGAAGAGTATAAGCGACATAGCTCTTCCAATCGGCGGACTGTATCTTTTGCACTCATCCCTTGACAATTCCATGCAATAATCCTCATTCGTTTGAACTACGTGGGTTCTGGAGCCCCACCAAACCTAACATTGGATTTTTACTAGAATTTAATAAATATGATTAATATAAACACCTCAAACTGAAGGATAATAACTCCACAAAAGGAGAAAACAATTTTACAAATATGAACACAGTTCGTTAAGAAAATTACAAAGTCATTTGTTGTTATATCATCTTTGAATATTTTCTTATTACACTAAATCAGGGAGTGAAGAATCAATTTGCATATCATAATAGGCTGGAGGCTCAATTGGAGATCATAACCAAAGACTTGGTATGGACAATCCAACTCTACTTTGAGAATGTGACCAGCCGCCGCTATTTTTGTCGGAGGCAACCTACCAGACTCATAACCCGGACTATCAAAGATTATAACCGCGGGACGAGCAACAACACGTTTTAAATAGGAGCACAAGTCTACCATTTAATAAGAGAAGTGGTGATGGTTTTGTAGTTAGAACTATAGAAGATCTTGGCGGCGACATATCGCTCCACCAGAAAGCAACACAGTCGTCGGACTCCGTTAAGAACAATATTTGTTGGGATATAATCACTCTTGGATGAGAGTTAGAGAGAGAGAGAGACATTCTTCACCGCATAAGCCCATATCTGCAAAATTCTAACGAGCATAGCAACTGAACCAACAACGATGTAGCAGAGCCTCGAATGCAATTCGATTGAGAGACCATCGTGATTGAAATTTATCCAGATTTGGGGGCTACCACACCTGAACTCCGTGGATCTAACCGGCCCCATCGATTCCGGAGAAGGTGACATAGGGGGAGCACAAGCGAGAGGACAACATAAGATAGTAAGGGAGAAGCGATGCTTAGCCCCACCACTGCCGAACCTTAAGTGCCTAAATACTTCTAAGCTGAGTCTAACGAGAGCATATGAGAGAAGTGAGGTAGAGTAACAGAGAAAGACGAAGTCAAGTCGACTCCGTACGACAGCCACCGGCTCTAGGCATAATGGATGAGTTGGCTTCCTCAGTAATGGAGACTATGGAAATCGACAAGCTCGGATCCATCTTCGCAGAGGAGGAAATCGACTTCACATAGGAATTAAAGAACAAGCTCTATGAGCTCGCCGGAGAAGAGAAAGGTATCGATGGTTGAACTGCTCTGCAAAGCACCATTACCGAGATGATGTCTTTGACCGAGGAAGCTGATAGGATAGCAACGACAAAGACAGAGAGGCGGAGTAGTGGTGGATCTGATGGCTCCGGTGGATCTCCAGGAGATGGTCGTCATGGGTGGTCGGATCTGAGATATTTTTTTATATAATATCTCACGTAATAGATATTGTCTTATCATTCTAGATTTAGAGCATAAAATGGTGATTCTGAATTTAAAACACAAGATGATGACAAATTATAAATCTAGAGACTAAGATAACAAAATTTGACTATATATCTGCCGTTATTTAACCTTTTCTAAAAGAGGAATTATTATTCGTGGATTTGAATCTCATGTATGTCGGTTTAATCATACCCTTTTACAAAAAAATGAATCACTATAGCAATAGCACGTATATTAGTGTTTCAATATACAAAATTATTCATACATCTAAAAGATTAATAACTTCACATAAACACAACAATATAAAGAGACAAACCAACAAAGTACGAAGAGGCACAACATGCATATGTTTTTTCATAAAATGCTGGAAGTTTATAAATGAGTAATCTGACTTCATTAGGTATAGATAGGTTTATTTTTCAATGATCGACTTCTAAACCTTATAAATGGGAAAACCCACAATTCGAACTATGTTTAAGAGAAATTTGTTAAAATTTTGGTGGGAAGATATTCAGATTTCCGCATCTAAATATAAAAAGAGCAATTATCAAAATAATAGAGTTTTTGTTTTTGGTTTTAAAAATATTATTATTAATTTTTTTTTATAAAATACTAGTTGATGTTCAATTTCTAAAAATATCACAAAACAAAAGTAAATATTAAAGTTATACAGCTTCATCTTAAACCTACACTCTAAACCAAATTCAAAATATAATTTTAAAAAATTATTTTTAGCGTTGGTGATATTTTTGTAACAGTATTTTACTTTTTTGGAAAAACAAGTAATGCTAGCTTTTAGAAAATGGTTATTTTAGTACTTTTTTCCATCTAAGGATTTTATTAAAATTTACCATGTTTTCGTACAAAGCCGGCAAATGATTTATGTCTATCCGGAATTAAAAGCCGGCGGGTTTAAAGGATACCTCTGGAGCCATAAACCATAACAGATAAATAAAACAACTAGGAAATACAATTCAAAACGGAACAACACACTAGGAGATGAACAAAAGGATCTCTAAAGATTAAAACCAAGAATGAAGAAAACATAATCGAAAGGAGGAGGAATGGAGTTGAGCAACTCAAGCCGGTATTATTGGATAAGAAACATGCCCATAACTCTTTATATTGCTTGCATTCTTGATGGAGCCACGAGTATCACCGACGAATAAATATCCCAGATCGACGAAGATAGCACCACTTCTAGTACCTCTTTAACACTCTACGACCTTCGGCAAGACGCTCATCACACTTTCTTACTGAGAAACCGAAAACATCTTACGAGAAGCATCCCATAGATCCTAGCTAGTAGGACGAGCACACCTCACATTCAATCCGCTAACCACCTAGACATTACCAGCGAACACAACAAACCAACCCAAGACGATAAGGCCAATAATGGAGAAGAAGCCGAGCAACAACAAGGAAACCCAAGAGTCGCTACCTAATATTATACCTCTCCAAAGCACCTAAACTCCAGAATTGGTTACTTGAGATCACTAATTGTTCATCCCTTGGAAGCCCGAAACACCAAACAAGTCTACCACCATACACAAAATGGTTGATTCCAACAGAGAACTCTGTCTGAGAACCCAAGGGAAAAACGAGGTGGAGAACCATATGTGAACCCTAAAAGTCGGCCTTCTACTTCCACGACATCATCACTTCGCCGAACCTCTGGGAACTGCCGCATCGCCGTCACTGTTCTGACCGAGAGAGAGAAGAGTTGAACTTATATTCCCACAAGTTCGAACATATCGACATGAGAGATCGTAGAAATAGGAAGGGGAAAACGAAAAACGAGAGATGAGGAAAGAGATGACCGCCGACGGTGGCTAGAAGCATCGGCAGCAGCGAAGACATTCTGCAAATTAGAAATTTTCTTTTGGGGGAGGAGGAGCCTCTGTGGTTATTTTGGTACTTATAATATATTTTTAAAATATATATTATTAAATTAAACCAGAAAATATAAATTTTCATGTATATTTCTCCGTATCTAGCCCTAATATAAAAGAGAGACAAACTTTCGTCCATAGCTAACAAGTTTTCCACACGTGCGAACCTCTGATGTCTAGTGTCTGACAAACTAGTATTATTACCCTATTAGTCAACAAAATTTCCCAAAGCCCTAAGATTACAATCATTTTCAAGAAACTTTTAAAATATGGATGAAAATTGGTTCCTGCCGTGTTCACGTGAGCCTGTGATTTACTCTCTCTTGTTATTTAGTGAGCACCCACAACAGTGAACTGAATTCTAAACATATTTATTTTAATATTTTAACATGTTTTAATTATATGATTAAATAGAAAAATTAAAAATAAATAAATAACCAATAAAAATGACAATTATATATAAATAAGTTTCTCAATTAAAAATTTAAGTTTTTTAAAATTTCCCAAACAAAAAAAAAAAAATACTCAAGTCTGTCAAATGAGAGATTTTTTTTTTTTTTTTTTTAATTTTTTTGTGAAATCCCACTATTGCGGATGTTCTTGACATTGCTTCTTTTTGTTATAGGTTTGTAGCTTTTTTCCAGACTATAATAAAAAAGGGAAAGAGACGGAAAAAAATAGTGAAGAGACACAAGGACCATTGGCTTATAAAAACAGAGTTTTAGAGCACTTGCATTGGTAGTTTCTCACCATAGTATCTCAACCAAAACAATTAATAAAATAATAAAAAGTATGAGAGAGAAAGAGAAAAAGTTGAGAAACTCTCTCCATGGTTTCTAATTTGAGAAACTCTCAAAAAAAATTGAGAAACTCTTGTGCCATTTGTCATCTTTTAATTGGTATATTATTTTTTAAATATTAAAATTTAATCATATAATTAAATTAATTCAAAATATTAATATATTAATGTTGAGAAACCCATTGTGAGATACTCAACCAATGTGGATGCTCTTATAACACAATACACGAATTCATGAACACGATGTATCTTCTTGGGTGCGAATCTAGAACTTTTTTTACGTGGGGGCACTAATGCAAAATATATAAAAGGATGAGTACACATTATTAATTTTAACTAAAATCACATTGAACTTTTTTTAAACAATGGGTGCACATGCATACCTTCTCTGTCAAATAGCTTCGCTCCTACTAACTTGTCTTACTTTTCATTTCATGAACCCTCCTCCCTCAACAAATCTAAGTAATGTCCGAAATTGGACAATACATATAAAAGGACGAGGTCGGTCTAAAAAGTTTATGAGTTTATAAGATAAAAAAGATCTTGATCCAAAAATACTAAAATTAAACAAATTGATCCTTTAATCAATGAAGATAAAATATTTTTGACCCATAGATATGAAAAGCTAAAAAATTTCCGACTCTAAAATACTAGTGTTAAAAAATAGACCTCAATTTGTTTACAAAATTTTGTATTTGTCTATTGACTCATGGACCATAGTCCTCTGCTCAGCTATCTTGGACCAGTCAAAAAAAGACATAACTTTCTTCTTGAATTGTTTTTTCTTCTTTTTATTAAGAGGCCTTATGATAATATCAGATTACCTATTTAGACCATCATTATCTAGAATTCTAAAGTGAATTTCTTAAAAAGAAATAATATTAAAAAACTGGAAGAGAGAGAGAGGGGAGGAAGAAACGATTCCAAAGTCTCTCTTGTAAACACATCTCCAAAAAGATCTTCATTTTGAAGTTTCTAAAACTTCATATTTGAAGTTTGAAGATGGTGTTCTCCAAAAAGCAATACTTCAAATTTAACTTTAAAAAGATTTGTATTTTACATTTTGGTCCTTATATTTTTAATAACTAATTTAAGTTCATTAAACATTTATAAATAACTAACACATCTACAAAATTATCACAACAATATTAATTAATAAAAAGTTACACTAAAATATTAAAATTTTACATAGATTACAAAATTAAATATTAAACTACAAGAAAAATACCACAATATTCCATAAAATCATTTCCATAATGCTCCCATATATGATTTACTAGTGCATTTCGAAGTAAAAAAATGACTCTCTTTATTTTTAATTTGTACATTACGAGATAAAAATTGTTGAAACTGGGTATCTTCATTTCCTGTCATTTCAACTGTTGCTTCTGGCCTAAAAAGTTAGCTTTTAAAGAAGTAAAGGAGGAAAATAAAATGTTGCTAAAAAACTTAGGTTCTATTGATGATCTTAATACTCATGAATACATTCGATCTGAACAAGAAAGAATCGTACGGAAAAGACTTCAAGAACGACAACAACAACAACAACCACCTTCGGTTACATAAAATTTGTTTGGACAATATTTTGGTGATTTTGGAGGTTCCGAATCAAATTTACCAGATTATTAGTTAGGTTGTAGTATTTAAATTTATGTAATAATTATGTATTCATGTAATTTTTATAGTTTTTTCTATTAAGTTTTTTTTAATGTAATATTGTTGTTTTACAAGTCTAGTTATAAAATATTTTTGGTTTTATTTAAAGTTTTTATTTAATTTATGTGTAAAAATTACATTTATAAGAAAATATTTGAAATATTATGAAATATAAAATATTTAAGGATTAAAATGATAAACAACAAAACTTTTAAAAATAAAAAAGTATGACGTATAATTATGGGGACTAAAATGAAAGTAAAAACTATGAAACTTCAAATTTGAAGTTTTAAAAGTGAAACTTCAAATATGAAGTTTCACTACTCAAAACTTCAAATTTGAAGTTTTGAAGTTTCTTTTTGGAGAGTAAAAATCTTTATATTTGAAGATTTAGAGACTCTTTTGAAGATGCTCTAAGAGACTCTAGTTAGATTTTAAGAGACTCTCTCTCCCACTTGCCTCTCTCTAATTGGTCAAATCTTTTTTAACCACTAAAAATAAATAAATTAATTAAATTATTTTGAAATATTATTATAATAATTGTTAGAGACTCAATTTAAGAAACTATGGGTTAATGATGCTCTTATACTATGTGTCTTTACCCCAAATAAAAATTAAATAAAAAACAAATAAGTATCCTTCACCACCCACATATGAAGCTTATCTTTTTTCCTTTCTTGGCCACGTGTCAGTCGTCATCGCGTGATTAGATCTATAAACATTGCTTTCGTTGTAGCCATGCTTCATCTAAGAACATGCAACTCTAATACTACCTCAATTCGCTACCCACCACGCAAGGTGAAGCGGTTCATGTTTGGGACTTCATACTCCTTCTTCTAAACCCTATCGCCTCTGCGCTTCTTCAACAACACACATTAGTATCTTTTCTCTCTCGAATCAACAATCAAACCCCCAATTCGCGAGAAGGTTTTGCCTCAAACAATCTTATTAAGGCCTATTAAACTCGTCATGTTCTATCTTGAATCGACATAAGCAAAATCATAAGCAACTAGGACTGAGTAAGCAATGACTGGAAATCGAGAAAAAGTTCGATGAAAACAGAAGCTCTGAGAGAAAAGAAAAAGAAAAAACAGAACTACAAAACGTAGGATCGAAAACAACATAATCTAAAATCGATCTCTCTAAACAACAAATTGACAAGCTGCCGGCCAGAGTTGAAGATTATATTTCGAGTTCCAGAAGGAGAGAAAAAGTTCAAAGAAAGAAAAGTATATCTAGTTAAAATTTCTTCTTCGTGAGTTTTTTTTTATCAATAGGTGGCGTGACTATTAGCATAAATAACCTAAGTAATTCACTTTTTGTACACCAATCAAATGGAAATAGAAAAAATAAAAAAATAAAAAAATAAAAAAAATTCCTTTAATTTACTTTGTAGATAAAAGAAAATTTACTACAAAACTAAAAAAGATGCAAAGGTAAAAGATATTGTCATTCTTCTTTCCCTCTCACTTTCTCTCGAGGAAACATCTTCAATGTCCCTATATGTAGTTCGCTAACCGCAAAAACCCCTGAAATAAAACATAATGTATAAATCTTTATTTTTAATTTAGAAAAGTAAGAAAGTACGTAAAACCTAGCCAAGTTGTGGAAATTGCTATTTATACAGGGTTTTATCCGCTCGACCCGAATTATCGGATCTAAGTCGACTTCTGAATAGAAATTCAAATCATGTAAACCCCTGAATCTAATTTGAATTCAAAACTGTAGCCTTCTCTCATAGACGATTTTTGTTCTTCGTGAAACTAGGAAAACTAAAAAAGAATCTCATTGATTTCTCGAGAAAGTTTATCAAATCCAAAGCCGATGAAAAGAGAGGAGTAGAAGGGGAAGAAGGCTAAGTCGGTGAAGATTGTAGAGCCGATGGAGAAGAAAAAGGTGTCAAATCTGGTAGATGTAACTTAGAGATCGAGTAGGGATGAGTCAGCGGCAGCTCCAATAAACGTGCTTGTAGAGGCTGGGATAACACATATATCGGAGGAAAACGATGTAGATAACCAAGGTGAGGAGGCTGCCTCGAGTGATGGCGGAGACGAGGATGCAAACAAGGATGAAGATGTGGATAAAGAAAAGGATACGAACAATGAAGAGGAAGCAGTAGACAAAGATGAAGAAAAGGATGCAAAAAATGAAGAAGAAGCAACACATGGTGGAGAAAGTGAATCTGAAGGAGAGGAGGAGAGGTATCGGTTTGCAATAGTTCCTAGTACCAATTCGGAGCATTTTTAGTTTGAGGTAACTAATTAACAATTGATTTTGATTCGTAAATTTTGATGTCATTTACATTGTGTCTTGGAAGGAAAAAATGGGTAAAACTATGCATTATACTAGGAAAATTTGGAGATGATGGTGGTAAAATTTAAGAAAACTATTTGGAGTGTTTATATATTACCGAATGTATGGTACTTGCAGTATTTTGAGGCAATTAAACTAGCGAGAATGTACTTGCCGACGCAGTACAAGAAACAGATAAAGCTGGGGACAAGGTGCTTCGTATCAGAAGCTATTGACATGCTTGCGAACCTGAAACCAAGACTCAGTCAATCAGAGCGGAGGTGGTTTGAGGAGCATCCTCAATTTAAACACTTGTTTCACATGAAAATAGACAAGAATAACAAGGTTCAAAGAATGTGGATGTTGTTGCTATGGACTGCCGAAATATCGAAGCGAAAAGAAATATAATTCACCATCAGTGGCGTTCCCATCTGGTATGGCCTGAGGGAACACGCATTGATATCATGAACAAACTGTTGCAACTATCCTCTCGGCTATAAAGAGAGGGGAAGTACATTGTTCGTGAAGCGGCATTTCAAGGGAATAATAAGTTTGGAGGATGTGAAAGCGAAGCTTGAGGGAATGGGGCCCCATAGAGATAGGCTGAAAATTGCGGTGATATACTTCTTAGCAAGTGTAGTTTGTGCTTCAAACGAAGAGTGGAGTTGGTGCCAAAAATGTTTTGGATTTTGTCAAAGAGTCGTGACTGATATTGAGTTCTACATGACCTTTCTGTGGAGGAGATACTTCTATGATTACATGGTGAAAGAGATCTCTAACTCTTTGAATCATTTTAAAGGGCAGGTGAAGGAGAAGTTTTTATGATCTCTTTCAGGTTTCTGTCTTCCACTTGAGGTAAGTAAAAGAGGATTATGACATTGTTATTACTGTTTATTGTTGACAACTTAAGAAAATGTGAGTTTTATAGCTTCTTGCTTTCGAGGCAATTTCGCAGTTGGGAATTAAGTTCAGAGACTCGTTTGGAGGAGCTGATGTCAACTGTCTAAGGATGTATCAGTCAACTTTCAAACCCAGTGAAATGATAGGGTTTCCTCTTTCAAGAATATATGAGGAACTAGGCACAACAAATGTAAGTTTCCTCTGTATTTGAAAATTCTGTAAAGTAGAACTGAAAAAGCTATGGAAATCTATCTGAGTTTTATGGACATTCACAGGACATTGACATCATCTTGCTCATCAAATCTGAAGCAGACCTCTTGGATGAAATCACAGAAGAGGAGAACGATGTTGATGAGTCATTTCTTGCTATCAACAATTTGGTTAAGCGTCTCGGTGAAAGTTTGAAGGTACTTTTAGAAGACATGTACGAACAAGATGTTGCAGCCCGAGAAGAACAGACAAAACATGATGAAGAGCTAGCTCAGCAAATGCCCGGATTATCAGATGTTATGAAAAGCATCCAAAAGTTAGGTGATCAACTTAAGAGAGTTGAGAAGAAAGTGAACAAATTTTTCTCCAAATATGACAAAAGGTCGGCCCCACTTGAGGCATTTGTGAAGCAAGCCGAGAAAGCAAAATTGAAGAGAGATAGTGATAAGGAAGTTCACAGTCGGCTGTTAGAAACTTGTTTGTGTATTTGATGAACTTGATTGGAGCGTTTGTTTTAAGTGCCTATATTGGCCTAATTAAAGACAAAATGCCTTTTTGGGCTATTTTCTATTTGAATACTTCTTCGATAATCTTTTATTGACAAGTTTCTTATTGGATATAGTCTCTCATTGAGACTGTGATTGGTACATTTTATCATGCATTTTTCGAAAAATATTTGTTCATCGAAAGGTTCAAAACATTATTTGTTGACGTAGCACAACACAACCTTAATTTAATAAGTCATAGAACTATAGACAGGTCTTACAAAAACATAAACATAAACATAAAGCTTAAGGAGTTGATTCGCAAGCACGTTTCATGCGAGTCAGAAACTCCTTAAGCTTTGCCAACTCTTCATCCATCTTATCCACTTCCTGCCTTAATTTCTCAACCTCTTCCTTGAAAACAAAAGCCCATGATTGACGAAGGTGAAGGCCATCATCCTGCATGTCAACATCTGAGATAGTCATCACATATTTTTACTTAATATCACATGTTCTATTCCCAGCCATATCAAGTAGTTCTGCCTAGTTTTACAAGTTTCATTTTGCCAAATGCAAAGAAAATCGAAATTACTTTGAAGTCCTTACACGTGAAGTATCTCCTCCCAAGTAAAGTATCAAAATCTTCTGGGTACTTTAGATTTGGCGAGACTTCATGGATGATTCATCCCCCACATGGGGAAATTGCTGAAATCCCATTTTGGGCATGGACAATGTACCCAGTCATGTCCCAGTATGTCTTCAACTACTTCCTCTCCTTTTCCTCGACGGATGGATCTAAGTAATTATACTACCTCTCCATGAATTGGTAGATCGAGAGAGAGAGAATGAGAGTGATGAAAGCGAGAGAATCTCTTGTAAAAGAGAGAAAAGTGATGAAAGAGAATGATGAAAAGAGGGAGAGAGAGAAGTGATGATAGAGAGAGAGAGAGAAAGAGAGAGAGAGAGAGAGAGAGAGAGAGAAAGAGAGAGAGAGAAAGAGAGAGAGAGAGAGAGAGAATGAGAATAATGAGAATGAGAATGATGAAAGCGAGAGAATCTCGTGTAAAAAGGATCGAAAAAAGAAAAGTTTGTGTTTTTTTGTTATAGCGCCAAAAATTTTCATTTTTCGGCCCAAAAAGTAGTCTTAGTTATACATAGGATATTAGTGTTATGAAAGTTTTTCATAGTTCTACTTTTGGTATTTTTCCATAGCATTGAATTTTACCTATACTTTTAGTTTGTTTTAGTTGTTTTACTGTTAATTTTACAACTTGGGCATGTAATACTGAATGTTTTCTGCCATAATTTGTTTGAAATCAAGATTTCTTTGAATTTTTCTTTAGAAGTTGGTCTTCACTAACAAAGAATTCTTGAAAATACAAGGTAATATATCGAGGGAAGGAGAATGACTCATTTTCGTAACATATGTTATATTAAATACGATTGGTATATTAACTTCACTAATAAACTGTTTCTATATTTTTACGCTGATTTTATTGTTTAGGCATATGTTAGACATAATTAATTGTACAAAGCCAATATGTTGTTTAACACCGCAGATCTACCAGTTTTACACAGCTTTCCAAATCATAAATGTTTTACAAACAAAGAAGAAGATAAATGCATTCACTACTACGCCTTCCAAAAATAACCACTCGAGACCAAGTCCTTTCCTTGTTCGTCGTTTGTTTTTTGTCCTTTTACTTCTCCAACCGATGAAAACCTCTTAACTTTTTTTCTTCCCTCCCTCTTCAGCCGGTTGGGAGGTATGATCTACAGCTGGTTTATGTCATCAGGTATAATCCATGCGGACTTGTCTGGTGCAACATAAATTGTCTAGTAATAAGCCAATGCCCACACTTCCGTCCAATAATATTTTGTGCACAAGTCATGTGATTCTATCAAGATATCACAACCACGATCCTCACCGGCATCAACATCCTTTCTGAAAAATATGAAAGCGGTGAGTGCGTGGATACAAGGATATTTTAGATAACAAACTCCTTGCAACTACAGCTTTTCGCTAACAAGTTTACGAAATAACTCTTCCCATCGGCACCAGTGATCTCGTACTCAAGGGAATAACTGCTTAAATCCCTCACATGTAATTTCTCAGCATCAACCCATATCTCGTGCAAGAAGTTCTCCAGGAAAGGCATCAATTTACGTTTTATCGATCCAGATTTTCCATCCTTCTGATGTTCATTAAACCTTGTAGAAAATTTTGTGACGATTGAATCGAGCAATGGTATTAGTGAGTAATTCCTTTCATCCTTAAACACGCCGTTCAAAGACTCCACATTATTGTTAGTGTCCAAATTGTATTTGACACCTGGAAAAACACCTTGCCCATTGTTCTTTCCGAGCACTTTCCTCCAAATACTTGGTCGCTGAAAGATATCTCGTCTTAAAAGACTCGTAAGCAGAGTTGAAGTCAAACACCATGTAAAGTCGACTCAACCCTATGAATCTCCATGCAAATACGTCTTTGTTGACGTTAAAAGCATGCCTTTTTACATTTTGGGACAAATGCCATAAACAATGCCCATGGTGAGCATGTTGAAACACATTAGCTATAGCGCCGATGAGGCTTGCATTTCTGTCATTCATAAAAACAAATTCAGAAGAGTCTGGAATAACACTTTTCAACACTTCTCACCATCGAGTACATCAAACGCAATGGGGGTAATGGTGACGATTAGGATCCTAAGCTGTGGTGAAAACTAGTACACCACCATATCCGTTCTTTAGAAATGTTGCATCCACAATTATCACTTTCCTCATGTTTACAGACCCTCGAATGTAAGCTCTCAAAGCTATGAAGAGGTACTTGAATTTCCTTGCCTCATCCAATTTAACACTTTTTTTTGTCCCCATATTTACCATCTCTAGCATGTACAAATACTTATACAAATTCTTGTAACTTTCTTCTGGACTATGATGCATATCACAAACAACTTGATTTTTCCCTCTCAGCACTCTAGAGTATGATATACTGACATTGAATTTCCTCTTAACAAGATCCATGATACCTTTCGGATTTGGAGTTTCCATTTTTCCTGGATATTCCTCATTCAAAAGAGATTCGACTAATTTTGTTGAGCCTCTCCTCTTGTCGTTACTTGTATTTTGGCTAGTCCATGAACATCTATGCATCTTTGTGTATGTTCTAATCAAGAAAATTTATGTACCTTCAATCCTTGCGGCTCGTAAACCTCATTTACAGTTTGGTTGACAACATTTTATCTCCCATCGCGAGGGATCCGACTTTTTAATGGTATCACCAAAACATTTCTCAAATGCGGCTCTATTCACCAACTCTTGAACTACAATCTTACTTGCAAATTCCTGAAGCTTACTTAGACTCAAACTGTCTTCCCATGCCTTTGTATACTGACTAGATTCTTCAAAAGGTGGATGCTCAATAAAATCATCAGCCATTTGCAATATACCCGAATCGGTATCCATTGCAGTATCCTCCTTTACACCATGCTCAACATTCTCCACCTCTAACTCCTCATTATTTTTTCATAGCTCATCTCCTACGTAGAGAGTAATGGCATTAGGTTATAAATCATCATTTGGATCCAACTCTTCGTAGTTCATACCAAATGAACTTTTCCCCGCTCTCGATAGTTGCTCGAGCTGTTATGATCTACTCGTAGCCTCCACAAAGAAAAGACATCTTCAATTCTCTTTATAGATGGAAGTTAGGTAAACAAATAGATCTTCGTCATCAGAAATAGTAATATGTTCTTTAAATCCAACCATCAGCAGAATGTAGCTATATTCCAGTCTAACTTTACTTTCGTCCAACGTTAGGTTCTTATAAATCCTATCTTCTATCATAGACAAAGTTTTGTCCTCCAGCGATGCCTTTAATATTATAATACACATGCAATATTGGAGTTTGAAATGTATGCTCACGTGCTTCCTCATTGTATACTGCCAAAGCAATGCAAAAAAACTGAATAAATTATCCATAGTTGCCCCCAAGTTTTATTAGTGCTACTTAATTCTCATTTCACAAGAACTCAAATTGAATGGTTTTGGGTGCGAATCTACTGCCTATTCAACCCATTCAACCACTAAAATTCATTTTCTTACCAATTTCGTGAACTAATCAACCCATAAATCGTATCGAAACACCAATGTGCATACCAAATTCAACAATCAAATCCAATTGCAAACCCTAAACCAACGTTTTTGCTAATGCACTTCTAGGAGGAGGAGAGAATAGCTAACCTCGATTTCAACCGAAGCAATGCAATGATCGATGTCGGTAATGGATTGGTAGATGGCTCACGATGGCGGCGAGAAGATCCGTAGACGGAGAAGACTCGTCGAGCTGAATTTTTTTAATTTATTTTCTCTTTTTTTATTTATTTCTTTGTGAGAGCATTTTGATCTTCTCGTATAGCATTAAAACAATAAGGACATATGAGGTTAAGGAGAGAAATAAATGATTGATGTTTTGTTTTTAAAGGCTTGTCAGGTGATGTCTCATTTCTCTCACCTTATATTTTTGCTCAGTCACACTATATAAGGAGGAGAGAAACTAAATACGAAATCAATTAATATGTCGTAATGTAGAATTGTATTCCAATAAAAACATATGTATAATGAATACATCTTTCCAAAAGCTCATAAAAATACAATGTGTAAAGCTATTCTAAAAAGAGAGAATTCTTAGATACTAGTGTCGAACCAATGCATTAGAACAAACACTAGTAAAAAGAGAGAATTCTTAGTTAAGAGAAAATTGTCCACATACAATTGCAGGTATAGTTGAGTGTGTGTGCGCTGAAACAATACAATGTCTTTATCCATATTAAATGATTATACATCTGTAACAACGATACTTCTAGCTTTTGTAAGACTGGTTGTAACTTTGTCAAAATGATATAATTTTGTGTCTCACCAATGCAACCAATACACTAACAATACTCAGCTAACTCAGTCTTCTTCTCCCAATTTACATTCCCACTTAGCCATTTTGTATTTTTAATTTCGATTTTTTTTCTTGTTCCACCAAAGCTTGGTTTCCTTTCACTTTTGGCAACCAATTTCAGAATCTCAAATGACTTGAAAATATTTCCTTTGTTTTCCTCGATCAACAAAAATATATAAAAAAATGAGTTCATTGGAAATATAAATGCATTGGGCTTGAGTTTAGAGATCCATTTTTATGAATGAATAACAAACAATTTTATGAGCGAAAGGCATGAATTTGTGGCCTTCATAACTAAACTCAGTTGCTTTCTAAGTTAATGGCTATCTTTTGAAGTTGATCTAGAAACCTAACATTGTCTCTTTTTTTTGTCGGCAATCCGGACCACAACGGACCGGTCTGGTGGTCCTAGCCCTATTACCGGGAAATTTATCCTCACATACGAAGAGTCCAGATCACAACGGGCCGATCCGGTAGCCGATAGCCTATAGCGCCTCATACGGGGCCTGCGCGCACATATGTGCAACCGGAGGTTCAAACCCTCGACCTCCAGATTTGGTGAGTTGAGCGCCTGCCACTAGGCTAAAGGTCTCGCTCGAAACCTAACATTGTCTAAAAACGATGTGGAAGACTCTCGATCCTAATATTTAATATCTTTTTCTTAAGGGGAAATTGCGGAATTGCCATAATCTTTTAAAAATCTTGCAGATTTTCCATAATTAAGATTGCTTCCAAACATGACATAATTTTTAGACTAAAATGACGGATATGTCATTTAGATACCTTTGTCAACGATAAAAAAAATCACTTTCTATCTGGGAAAAAAAAAACAAGAGCATAGGAGAAAAAAGAAGCCGCCGATTGTTTCTCTTCCGATTTCGATCCGAACCCTACCTTTATGCGATTCACTACCATCATCATTTCCCTCGCCAAATGCCTCAACTTCAGAGCCCAGATAAGTCCTTATGTCGAACCGTAATTGATTCAGGCGCTGGTTTTACTGTGTATAATCGTCAGCAAGGTCAGATCATCTCACGATTGATATCCCATATTCATCGTCTCAAATCCCAATCTCTACTCCACACAAAAGGTCAGTGGTGGCTCAGTCGTATCCTAGGTTCAGTTCACATCACTAAGTTGTCTTGTGTATGTGAACTAAATAGGGGTTCTCTGTTGAGAGGCAAGAACATTGCAAATTCTTTTCCAGAACTTTGATATGTAAGGCTACTTCTATTTTTCCCTTGTGATGCACTCAATGTTGCAAGTTAAAGAAACTAATCTCCCCTTCTCTTTTTATATAAATACTTTTAGATATGTCTAATAACTTTGCTATATACGTTCTCTGTTCATCATGTTTTGACCCTGATCATATTCCTTCTCTAAACTAATAGTAATTTGATATCTCCACCAAGATCTTGTTCCGATCCGATGCAATTTGTTATCTCCATCAGTAGAATTGATTATTGTTCCTCGAATCGCATTTTGTAGTTTAGAACTTCCAGTTTCGTTGTTAACAGGCTTAGAGAAAATGAGATTGTCATTTGGGAAGTTGTTCAATAGGTTTCTTTCCAGGAAAGAGATGTGTATTCTCATGGTTGGTCTTGATGATGCTAGTAAGACAACGATCTTGTACAAGCTCAAACTTGGAGAGATTGTGACCACTATTCCGACCATTGGTGAGTTGCTTCATATACTTTGATGAATGTTTTATTTTGTTTTTGATATGAGATGGCTGACACTGCTTTGTTTGTTTTCAGGATTTAATGTTGAAACTGTGGAATACAAGAACATTAACTTTACCATGTCGGATGTCGGGGATCAAGACATCATCTTTTTTTCCTACAAATGACATTTGGTTAAACTTTGTTTTTTTTACTTCTCTGTGTTTTTCTTTCTCGACAGCCTTAGAGCAAATGTGCTCTTGTGATGGCCAAATGATTGAGCTCCTGGGTGCTCGTGCCTATGCTTGTGCTCGTGTTTGACTTACAAGGTAAGCATATGCTGCTCATAGTTCTAATGTATAATTTGTTAAAAGAATGTTATTACGAAAACTTTATTTTAGCAAAATAAAAAAGGTAAAACAAACAATCTTCATAACTCTCATTAATAATCATAGTTTGACAATACACGTATTAGATTGTATCTTTAATTCAAGGAAAAAAAAGATATGTAATTTACCTCAAGTTTCTTCTAAATTGAGTAGAAGAAGTTATGTTCTCATTTTATTCATCACTCTAAAGAAAATTGTATTTGCAACTTGTTACTTTTTAAGTGACTTGTGGAATGAGCTTTGCGTTTAATTGGACCATTTTTTATTTATATGAATCGTTGAAAGTCATTTGTGTTGTTAGACGAAGTAAGTTAGTTACTTAATAATGGTTTCCCTTGGGTTCCCTCTTCCACTAGATTTAGGGTTTAGCTTTCATTCATAAATAAACCTTTATGGTTTCCCTTGGATTTCCTCTTCCACTAGATTTAGGGTTTAGCTTTCATTCATAATCCTTTATGGTTTCCCATCGGTTTCCCTCTTCTACTAGCTTTAGGGTTTAGCTTTTATTCATAAGTAAACCAAAGTGTATACCTTCTCTATGAAAAAGGTTCTTATTAACAAAACTTGAACACATTAGGTGTTTGTGTGCAATGTAATATCATTTACCTTGATGACTTTATTGCCGCCGAGCACAACATCAACCTCTACGTCTCTGTCAATTGTGTTTGGTGCAACAGTCATTATCCAAGGTGCAGTATTGACTACCGTACCGCTATTAGGCCCATCATTATCGGCGGAGCAGATCACCAAAATCCCTTGTTCCACCCATGAAAAGCTTTAATGTCTATAGGATCAATGTTCAGCTTGATGCGAGCTTATGATGGAGCTCCAAGAGACAGTGATAGAACATCTACTACATCCGCCATTGCATCATCAAAAGTAGCTAAGCTAGCGGAGCCAGCGCATCCACCAGAATTGCATACTTTGTACATAGCAATCCTAGCATTCGATGAGCCTCCTTTCGCTTTCCCGGAAGCTAGACCATAGTAAGACGCGTTATCCACGGTTGCTCCAACTGCAGTAGAGGATACATGAGAACCCTGACCGATCACATCTCTTGAGGTCAAGTATTTTGTATCACCATCAAGGCTTTTGTAGAATCTTGCTCCAATGATCTTTTTGGAAAAAACAGAACAAGAATGTTCAGTTACTCATAAAGAAGTTACTAATGTTTCAAGCTTAGTTTTCGAAGGTTATAAACAATTTGTAACTTGTTACAGTTTGAAGCGTTGAAGTCATTTGCTTCCATGCAAGTACCATGTTTATATGTGTGAATAACAGTTCCATTCTTTTTCTTAAGTGTATTTGTACTATGTTTATATGTGTGGACGAGATCGTTTCCTTTCCTACAAGAACAAACCAAGGTCTCAAAATCCACAAAAAAACTCATATCTAAGTACCAAAAACATATTTTCAGTACTGTTATATACACATACCCTCTTAAACATGGTGTTAATGAATATTTGAGCTCAATATGCGTATGCGGCAGAGAAAACTGTTTCCATGCATACGATGTAAATTTCATTACCATTTCACGAGTCTTGTAAAGACAAGAGCAAAATTGTCCAACCACCACTACTTTTTTATGGCACATTTGTGAACTTCTAATTTTATAGCAAAAATAAAATTCCTTTTTCAAATTATGGCATATATGTAATTCTTCTTTTTTCTAATATAGCAACTGTATAGTTATATACTACTATGAACAAGTTTTGTTGTTTTTTTTTTTTTAACTTAAACGAAATTTAATAGTTAATTCGTAAGATACTGTTTGATCATGGGATTAGAATACTAAAGAGTCATGTGATGACTACTTCTGACGGCCCACGTGTCCCTCTCATTCACTATCGTCTCACTTTCACCGTCGGGTCCCAATAGGTGTGGCTGTCCAAACCGCGACACCTTCCCATGGTTTTGGACATTTGTGAATGATGATAGTAGAATTTCCTTTTTTTCAATTAAAGATGATGAATGATATATATATTTTTGTTTGATAAAAGATATTATGTATTGTGAAAGTCTCTTAGTTTAATGATTAAAAATTTAAAGATTTTTACTCCGGTGAATGAATCTTAAAATATGTAATTTTTTATAGATTTTCAAATGCAAATTTCACAAGATTTTAGAATGTTGCATGTAGAGCAGTTCGTTGTAATTTAGTGTGTTGCAGAAAGCTTGTTCATCAAAAATGTCGTATATGCAGAATCGTTTACGTAGATCTAGATGTAACGGAGAGCTGCATCGTAAAATCATTTGTAAAGATTCATCTTAATTGCTAAAAAAATTTATGTATTTAATCGAACCAATACTGAAAAAATTATGATCGTGGTTTTTAAAACATATATATATATATCTATATATATATATATATAATTATAAAGAAGTGAGAAGAAATCATTTTAAAAGAAAACTTCTTTTTTCATATGGATATCGAAGAAGGAAAAAATCTTGTTTTTTATCAATAAATTTTTTTTTTGTATTTTACTTTTCGAAATTGCAGATTGAAAAAAAAAACTATGCATTTTTAACAATAGAAATGGATTCAAATTAAAATTTAACTTAGAGAAAAAACCGACAACGAACGTACCAATATACTCATAACAATATTAGTATATTTTAAGAGATCCAAAAAAAATTAAATTATGTAGAGGAAAAATATTAACATGAAAGAAGATAAAAGTAGAGAACATGCACAAGCATTCACGTAGACATACATGGTTTGGGTAGTGTGTAATGTATCAACAAAAATAATTTTATAATAATTAAAATATTTAGTAAATCATTTTCTCAATCTTTATAGATTTTTTTATAAGTATCTTTATAGAATTTTTAATTACTCCAATTTACTCTATATTACCAGCTTTTTTCATTATAAAAAATAAAAAATAAAAAATTCTCAGCTTTTTTTTTACCAATCAAATAAAAAAATGAAAATTTTTTTTTGATTTTGGTGAAAACGAGAAAAATAACGTTACTCTCTGTCACTCTATTTTTTATTATTTCTTCCCTCCTAGTTACTCTATATTACGCTACTACATTTTTTTGACATCAAATCTCATTTATTAAGCATTTGGTAAAATACTCTCCGCTTAGAGGATTGACACAACCGTAGTGCTTACATAGATAAATAAGGTATTTTTGTATCTTGCTTTTTTGGCAAGATCATCAACAGTTGAATTTAGAGTTCTCGAAACATAAAAAATATTGAAAACAAGGATAAAACTCTTAAATGAGATAAAGTCTCGAAGTTCCGAAGTAAAGGTTGGCTATTCCTCTAAATTGTTCACCATTGAGATCAATTGCATACTATCCATTGCAAAAGACATATACACTTGAGAAGCCATTATTAAGCATTTCATGGCCCATATCAATGCTTCTAGTTCCCGCATGAAAGAGAGATTGGTTGGCTTGTGCACTTCTACGTCCAAACTGACGTATTCGACCTCCATCCAAAATCGCCCATCCATACCTGCTGACTGGTGCTCCAACTCTCCAAAAACCATCTAAATTCAACTTGCTTGAACCCACGAAGAAGCTTCCCGAGTAGTATGATTCAGGATATCTTATGGCGATTCCCAAAAGTTATCAAAAATCACATGGTTCCTAACCTTCCATATCTACCACAGAATCCATGAAAAGACTTGTAAAGCCTCCTCAGGAACGCCTAATTTCTTTGCTTCCCCGAACAGAAAGGTGAAGTTTCCATACAGAGATTGACAAAAAAATCGAGGTGGACATGAGGAAATAGGTTTTAAGGTCCATACTTGTCTTGATGGAGGGCATTCAAAAAGGAGATGGTTAATGGATTCTTCCTCCGCTCCACAAGTTGAACAATGCTTCTCTTTGCTACTATGCCAATAAGATAATCTTTGGCACGTGGCCAGACAACCTGATAAATATTGCCACAAGAAATGTTTTAGTTTCCGTTTGGTTTTTAATTTACATGCTTGCGTTAGTAGCGTTGTCACTGTAGGTCCCTGAAAGGGGGATCACAAACATGACGAGATAAATCTCTCGCGACCCAATATCCTAACCTGACAATATAATTGCGTGAGGTTGTACGAGACCAACTATAGCCATCACTGGAGTATGCTTTAGTCGGTCTAATTCCTAAAATGCGCTGAATACCATCCTGGATGATTTATTCATCGAGACGATCCTCTTTCCATTTTTTGTAATGGGATCGATTAGATCATTGACATATAAATGTTTCTCGGCAATAACCCCTAATGGTGGCTTGGCCGGATTATATGAAATCTAGAGTTCACACCAAACCCTTGTGATCATACTAAAGCATATGGTTATTCAGAGTCCCGAGAGTAGGAGAGGTTTTGCTGCCATTATACTTCTCCAGCCATACGAGGATCGATTAGATTTTTCAACTTCTAGTGGTCCACAATACCTAAAATATCTCCCTCTCAAGACTCTACTCAAGAAAGAATTAGGGAATCAAATCAGTCTCCATAACTGCTTTGCTAATAGAACTATGTTCAAATCCTCGAAGGTTCTGAATCCTGGACCACCCTCAGAGAGTTGGGTGCACAACTTATCTCATGCCATTCAATGGATTCCATTGCTCTACGCTTTAGAGGTCCACCAAAATTTAGCTATGGCACTGCTCAGTTTGGAGCAAATTGTTTTGGGTAGCAAGAAACACGACATTACATTAACCGGATGGCCTAAGTCACTGATTTGATCATCACCTCCTTTCCATCTTTAAAGTAAAATTTAATAGACCATGAATTGATCCTACTTTGTAGGCAGTCTCTCACAAAGGCAAAGACTTGTATCTTAGATCCACATATTTGCTCAGGAAGCTCTAGATACGTTCCTATTCCTCCTTCCTGGTGGATGCCCAAGGTCGTCTTTATGGAAACTATCTCAGCGATTGGGACTTCAGTTCCAAACATTACAGAGGATTTTGACAGGTTAATTTTCTGACCTACCGCTTCACCATATAGGCGGATTATATCTATAATCTCTTTACTTTGAGTATCATTTGCGCGACAGAAGAAGAGATTGTCATCTGCGAATAAGAGATGAGAGGTTGGTGGGCTTGCGCGGGATGTATGGAATCTTTGAATTCGTCCGTGCCACTCTGCGTCCCTAAGCTGGACAACCAAGACTTCTGTATATAAAATAAAGAGGTATGGGGATATTGAGTCTCCTTGTCTTTTTCCACGGGTGAGATTGACATGTCCTCGTGGCACTCCATTAAGGAGGATTCGATGTTATGAAATTCATAATCCAATCCACCCATCTAACTTCGAATCCCATTTTAAGAATTAAGGCCCTTAGAAAGTTTGACTCCACCCTGTCGTATGCCTTACTCATCTATGTTTTTTCGTCAAAATTTTTTTTTGCAGGCAGGGTTAGAGCGAAGGGCATAAAAATTTTCTTGAGCAATGAGGATATTGTATGTGATGAGCCTTCCTGTCACAAAGGTTGATTGTGTCTCGGGAATTAGTTCCAGAACTAGATGCTTTAGGCGTCGACTCATGACCTTTGAAATTAACTTATAGCCCATATTGCACAAGCTTATATGCCTAAATCGAGTCATTTCTCTTGGTATTTCAGATTTTGGGATCAGACAGATGTTTGTCTCGTTTAACTTTTTGTCGAACTGTCTGTTTCAAAGAAAGTTTTCATCATTTGTATGAGATCTTGTCCTACGACATCCCAAAATTTTTGGTAGAAAAGATTTGTCATCCCATTAGGCCCAAGAGATTTTCCCGGCTTAATGGAAAAGAGTGCTTTTCTGATCTCATCCTCAGTGAACTCCATTGTTAGTACGATGTTCATTCTTTTTGTTACTTTTAACGGGACATCCCCGAGTGCGCGATCATATTCCCCCAAATTAGATGAAGTAAATAGTTCCTTAAAATAGTTGACGACCACCTTTTCAACACCCGACTCGTCATCAATCCAACTGTCATCTTTATCTTCTAGGCCTAAGATACGATTTCGGGCTCGTCTTTGCTTGGTAGATGCGTGGAAGAAGCTCGTATTATTGTCTCCTTCTTTTAGCAAGTTAACCCTACTCTTATGCTTCCAGTATGTCTCCTCCTCCAAGATTGCTTTACATAGATATGATTTTAGCTCCGTCAGGGTTTCGTACGAGATCTTTTCATTTGGCTGGCATTAGTCTATGAGGTCCTTTAGGTCTTCTACATGCTTTTCCGAATTTGATTTGGAATATTTCTTCCACACAAAAATGACCCGACAACATCTCTGGATCCGATAAGATAGAGGTTTCAGGCGATCATCAGAAGTTTGTCCCCAGCCTTCCAAAACTGCCTTTTTCAGTCCTTGTTTCTTATCCATCGTTTATCAAACATAAAAGTTTTCCCAAGCCTTTGGGGAATTTTCACAACATTTACAAGGAGTGGTCTATGATCTAAGCCCCACATTTTTAGATACTCCACATTAGTGTGGGAAAAGAGATTATACCAGTCTTCATTACCCATAGCTCTATCAAGTGTACATTTTACAATACCATTTTTACGTCGACCCGCCCAGAACAATGGGTACCTTGGTATCGGAATTCCATCTAATCGCAGCAGTGGATCATTGCTCGGGATGGGAGGAAGGATGCCTGGATCTTTTTCTCCCTCTCCTCTTCTCATGATTCCCTACTATCTCATTAAAATCGCCGATAGTGAACCATGCACCAAATCTATTACCTCATTACGGGTTAATCTTTCTAAAACTAGTTCTCGGTATTCAATCACCGGATCACCATATACAAAAGTTAAAAAGACTCGGTCTCCATCAATAATCGTTTCAATGTCCACTATACGATCATCCATAAATAATAGTTTTGCGGATAATCTTTGGAATAAAAAGGGGCAAGACCTTACTCAGTCTGATAGGATCCGTAGCAAGCAGACTATCAAGCCCTAGTGAAACTTGGAGGTCTTGTAAGTGAAACTTGGAGGTCTTGCAAGACATGACATTTATTTTTAGTCTCCGACAAAAAAAAAAAGAAAATCTGGAGAGTATGATCGACACATCTCTTCCGGTCGGCGCTTTGTTACTTTTGTCCCCGCCCCTTGACAATTCTAAGCTAATATTCTCATTCGATCGGATTGGATGGGTTCTAGAACTCCATCAGACCTATCATTGAGTAACTAATTTTGAAATCGACTTCTAACTCTAAAGAGTTACGAACATACATTAGAAAGAAAAATCGTACCAACATGTGCCAACAATAAGAAATGAATCTCTTCATGACGAAGGAATGGATAAGTGTTACACCAAATTCATATAATAAACCTTTAAATCCAATTTTATTCTTTTTATAAAAGAAAATTTTACGTAAAATAAATTTTGGATTTCCCTTAACCACTCCACTGAGGAGTTATTAAAATCAAATAAATTAATTGTACCTGATTGATTAATTAAATTTTGAATTAAATGGGCCTTCAACAAATATAGAAGATCTAAGCGTAGCCCATTAGCAATTTCTTTGGGCCTCTCAGCTCTCCACATGACGCCATAGGTCTTCATCCGGTCAACCAGACCTTATAAAGAAGTCGATACTTCTGAGGAGATCGACCATTTTCGCATCGGATCTCACAACTAGTCTCACAACTAGTCTCACAGGCGGCAAACCATAACAATGAGGAGGAAAAAACAAGTCGAAACGACATGTAGAATTAACCGAAAGCCCGACTTGAACAATGTGCGAAGAATGAATCCAAACACTGCATAAAGCAGTACATAATTGCACTAAAGCAAAGAGAAGACCACCAGAGAATAGAGGATCGGCCTTTGCCATTACCAGATCTGGGATAAAGATGTTTTGGTCCTGATATGTTTCCAGATTTGAGCACAAAGACCCATCTTGATTCGAATGGTACTTGCCAAAGACGATAGAGACTGAATCACTAAGCCATTCTTTTTTTTTGGAATCATCGGACCTAACTGGAGAGGAAGCTAACCGAACAAAACCAGTATCACGGAGCGTGGACTGGAAGGCGACCTTCGAAGGAGACGACAGTAGATTTGATTCTGGTGAGATGTTAAGATCTGAGTCTTGGTGGTTTCCAACGTGATTTGGGGAGAACCCAAGTACTTGAGACGGTGGCTCGATATTACACGGCGGTGACTCGCCATAGTGCCGGGAAGAAGAGGATTCGTCGGGGTTTTACTTGTAAGAAACAGCCACCCAAGTGGAATAAGCAGCTGATGCGCATCGGAGCTGACACCACCAAACCGCTAACCTCTTAGATCTAACAGGAATAACCAAGAGATTTGTTGAAGAAGAGCCATCGTCCAATATAAAAAACCAAGATCTAATCTTCCCATTAGGGAGAACGTGCCGGTGATTTGAGACCACCAGAGTCAACAAGCCAGGGAGAGATTGAAGGTTTATTTGAGGTTGGGGACCCTCTGTGACCTGCTCTGGTTTTGGATCTGAGAAGCATCATATGATTGTAGGAAAAGCCAGAGGTGGAGACCAGCTTGTGATTGGAGAGAACGGCGGAGGCAACAGTGGGTACTGATGGTCGTCGCAAGCAGAGAGCATAGACGAGAAAAGATTAGACGACTTGAGAGGTTCTGGCGGTGGAACGCCGACGGTGGCAACCATCTAACGGCGACGAAAATGAAAGATCCAAGAGGCTAAATGCGGCGACTAGGTTTTCAATCGAGAGAGTTTAAGTCCATGCGTCTTTTCGTGGTATCTAACAGATAGGTATAAGAGAAAAACCAAATGGAAAACAAGTAATAGATAAAAAAATGCTACTTAATTAAAAACATGATAAAAAAATATGTAGTCACATATTGATTACGCTGCTACTTTTACTCTCACAGAAACTATGGGTGCAAATGGTTATAACAAAGAAGAATAAAATGAATTTAATCAAAAGTATTAGAGGAATAAAAAACCAGAGACATTAAATTCAATTTATTCCTCTACTATTTAGGAGAGGAATTATTTTTAAAGAATTGAGCATTTTCCTCTCACTTACGCCAATGTGAGAGGAATTTATTTTCTCTACAAAATATGACAAATGGTAAAATTCTAGAGAACATAAAAGAATTCACATATACCTCCAATTTTTCCTTCTAAAATATCAACCCGACACCATTCACGTCTCTAAAATCAAAAACCACAAAACTTCAAATTTCTCTTCTTTTTCCTCCTTGTTCTCTCTTTCCACACAAAACTTCAATCATCCATAACTTTCTCAAATCTTGCTCGATTTTGGTGTCTATTCCGCACGATTTTTTCCCTCAATCCATTGCCACTAACAGTTTTTGTGTTTAAGCAGGTATTGTTCATGAAAATCGCGATTTCCAGAACGTGTTCTTGAGTTAAAATTCGGGTTTCAAAAAAATAGTTGATTCACGATATTTCTCTGGTTAATATAGGTTGATTTTGGTCTATTATGCATGAATCTATTATTATTTCCTTGTGTTTGCCTTTGGTTTGAGAGGTTTTGACAATTTTAGCGATTGGAGATTTTAGAAATTGAGGCTTTTCTCGAAACTCGATATTGATGTGTTCTTGCTAGCTAGAAGATGAATTTGATAATATAAATGCATGAATGAATCAATTGTGTGATGAGCTTCTATGCAAATTGTGAAGAATCGTTGAAAATTTGGATTTTGGTGATAATGAGTGTTTTTGATATTTAGTTTGAAACTTGAATTGCTTGCAATATTACTTTGATTATAGTTTGATGTTGGAATAATGATGGTTTATGTTGTTTAATCAATTGGCATCAATGGATTTGGTTTTTAAGGAACAAAGTGACATCTTTCGGTAAAATACTAACTTGGATGTTGAGTGTTATTTTCTAGGATGGGACGAGCAAATCCGCCTCGTGCAGCACTCCCACGGAGGTCCACGGACATTCCACCGCCACAACAACCACCCCTCCACCACCATCTTCCTCTCGTGTTTTTGTTATTCGATCCCTGAAAGCTCCTCCACCTCCACCTGCGAATGAGAGACAATGGGGAAATGCTGAAAGATTGAAGTTGGTACAATTGAAGAAGGCGTCTATGCCTACTACCAAGCAAAGCTGTTTTGAGACATTGGGAAAGCTCGAATTGCTCCCGGACATGGCTCCACTGTTCGCGAACATGTGTTTAAGCTATCTCTAGCGCCTTAGCGAGCCAACTTATCCACATTTGTCTCGCGAGTTTCTTATTTCGGTGCAGGTTACTTATGCTGATGCGGCAGAGCAAACCGCGAGCACTGAAGTTCTCTCTTTCATTGTGGGGCGCAAATTCTACAGCTTGACTATTCCGGTGCTTTGCGCTTTGTCCGGGTTTAGCAATGGGGAGCAGACAGCTCTCTATAGGCATGAGGACTTCTTTGCTTTTTGGGAGATCATTGATTCAGGGCGCTTTGTTGCGCGCCGCTCTAAGGAGCCACAGATTCGTAGTCCGATTTTGAGGTATGCTTGTCGATTTTTGGAATCTCTTTTGTTTGGTGCTACTGTTGCTGCAGGAGTGTCCAGTGGGAGCTCATTATGATGTACCTTGGAGTGAGGCATCTTTTGCCTCTAGATATTGGCCCACTACCCCTTCGTCTCTGAGTTCAACATGGGGTCCATTTTGGCATACCATTTAGCAGATTACAAGAACAATAAGTTTGATGGTAGGGAGAAGTTGGTTTGCGGGTTTGGTGCAGTGATAGCTTGCATTATGTACCATTATTGTATTGATCTTGTTTTTGCAGATAGGGAGATTGACCGATCGGGTAGAGATGTCCAGCGACTTGATCTCTTCACTTTAGTAAACAAGGAGTTCATTTGCGGACCACTTCGTTTTGTACCCGCCGAGTGACCATATGTTTACCGATTGATAATTCACAAATTTTCAATTGAATTTTTTTATTCTTAAGTTGTCCGTAAATGAACTCCTTGTGCACTAAAGTAAGGAGATCAAGTAGCTTGACATCCCTACCCGATCGGTCAATCTCCCTATCTGCAAAAACAAGATCAATATCATAATGATCCATAATGCGAGCTATCACTGCACCAAAACCGCAAACCAACTTCTCTCTGCCATCAAACTTGTTGTTTTTGTAATTTGCTAAGTGGTATGCCAAAATAAACCCCATGTTGAACTCAGAGACGGCGAGGTAGTGGACTCCATATCTGAAGGCAAAAGATGCCTCACTCCAAGGTACATCAGAACGAGCTCTCACTGCGACACTCATGCAGCAACAGTAACACCAAACAATAAATATCCCAGCAATCGACAAGCATACTTGAAAACCGGACTACGAATCTGTGACTCCTTAGAGTAGCGCACAACAAAGCGCTCTGAGCCAATGATCTCCCAAGAACCAAAAAAGTCCTCATGCCACTAGAGAGCTGTCCGCTCCCCATTGCTAAACCCGAACAAAGCGCAAAGCTCCGGGATAGTCAAGTTGCAGAATTTGCGCCCCATAATGAAAGAGAGAACTCTAGTGCTCGCGGCTTGCTCCGCCGCATCAGCATAAGTAACTTGCATCGAAGTAAGAAACTCGCGAGACAAATGTGGGTAAGTTAGCTCGTTAAGGCGCCAGAGATAGCCTAAACCCATGTTCACGAACAGTGGAGCCATGTCCGGGAGCAATCCGAGTCTTCCCAAAGTTTCAAAACAGCTTTGCTTGGCAGTAGGCATAGACACCTTCTTCAACTGTACCAACTTTAGTCTTTCAGCATTCCCCCATTGTCTCTCATTCGCAGTTGGAAGTGGAGGAGCCTCCAGAGATCGAATAACCAAAGCACAAGAGGAAGATGTGGTGGAGGGGGTAGTTGTTGTGGCGGTGGAATGTCCGTAGACCTCCGTGGTCGTGATGCACGAGGCGGATTTGTTCGTCCCATCCTGCAAAATAACACTCAACATCCAAGTTAGTATTTTACCGAAAGATGTCACTTTGTTCGTTAAAAACCAAATCCATTGATGTCAATTGATTAAACAACATAAACCATCATTATTCCAACATCAAACCATAATCAAAGTAACATTCCAAACAATTCAAGTTTCAAATTAAACATTAAAAACACCCATTATCACCAAAAAATCACTAAAAATCCAATTTTTCAACAATTTTTCACAATTTGCAAAGAAACTCATTACACATTTGATTCATTCATGTTTTTGTACTATGAAACTCATCTCATAACTAGCAAGAACACATCCATATCAAGTTTCGCAAAAAGCCCCAATTTCTAAAATCTCTGATCCCTAAAATTGTCAAAATCTCTCAAACCAAAGACAAATCCAAGAAATTAATCATAGATTCATACATAGTAGACCAAAATCGACATATATTAACCAGATAAACATCATGAATCAACAACTTTTTCCGAAATCCAGATTTTAGCTCAAAAATATGTTCTGAAAATCGTGATTTTCGTGAACTATACATGCTCAAACACAGAAATCTTTAGTGGAAATGGATAGAGGGCGAAAAATCGTGCGGAATAGACATCAAAATTGTAAAAATCGATCAAAATTTGAAAAAGTTACGAATGATTAAAGTTTTTGTGTGGAAAGAGAAAACAAAGAGGAAGAAGAAGAAGAGAAAATTAAAGTTTTGTGGTTTTTGATTATAGAAACGTGAATGGTGTCGGTTTTAGTGTTTTTCTCTTTTTATGATTCCAAATTCATGACTCATCATCCTTATCTATACATCTATCAACATCCACCTTGCAGTGACTATAAATAATATTTCCGCAACTTCCTCGCACCTTTTTCGTTTGTCTTAAATATCGTTATCATAATTTACACAATTGTTATAATATTTTTCACGCAATCCTTTTTATTACACTACTAGAGGCAAATAATTCTTCCTAATTGTAGAAAAAATATTAACTTTTATTAACCAAAAATACTTTTGTTAATAACTTTTTTTACAACGAGTTCTTCAGCTTATAAACTATTAAACAGTCATATAATCATAATATCTATTTTTAAATACAAATCGAGGTGTAGAAGCTGAAAACAAACGAATAAATTATATACTAAAAAGAACAGTAGTAAATGGAGTTCGCTAGTAATGAAAAACAAGTTTAATATTATATATAGATAAACCAAGATATTTTGAGAAGAAGTGTCTATATAACATGAACCTCCACCAAAAGTGTTTCACTCTTCATACATCCCTCTCTAAAAAAATCACTAAAAAGCAACAACCAACAAAAGAAAGTGAAAGTAAATAAAGAAGCAAAAGATGGTTCTGCTCGAGAAGCTTTGGGACGATGTGGTGGCTGGACTTCAACCTGACCGTGGCCTTGACCGCCTCGGTAAGATAACTACCCAACCCACAAACATCAAAGGTATCTATCTATCTATTTTTATATTCAACATACACTTGTAAATTAATTCATAAAGAAACATGTAATAAGTGTGTTTTGTTATGAATATGATAGGAGAAGGAAGCAACAAGGTTATGCATAGGTCGATGACGATGCCAACGGTGGTAAGCCCCGGAACTCCGACGACTCCTACGACGCCACGTAAGGATAACGTGTGGAGGAGCGTGTTTAATCCGGGAAGCAACCTCGCCACTAGAGCCATCGGCTCAAACGTCATCGATAAACCCACCCACCCAAATTCTCCCACCGTCTATGACTGGTAAGTTCGTTATTTAATTTATTTCTATGAAACTATAATATAATTAAAACTTAGTCTTAGCTTTGGATGTTGTAATATATAGAAACAAAGATTATTCTTGGATGATAAATAAGATTGCGTCTTTTTGAAACCAGTTATGAACTAAACCGGGTCAAACCTGAATAGATCTAATTGGTTTAGTTCGGCTTTTGATTAATTATTGAATATTTTTGGTAATGAGTTTATTCATGTGTCAGCGATGTTAACGAGGCTCAAAGGAACGAACACGTGGCTCTTTAGTAGACGCGTGAATTAAATGAAAAACTAGATGTTGGCCCGTGCGGTTGTACGGGCATGAAAATTTTTCTAAATCCACCGAGAAACATCATCATCATCATTGAGGTCATAGTCACTTAAATCCAACTGATCACTTCCTACGTCAGTGCTAACATCGGTTGTACTAAGGTCGTGTATGTCAAGGTAGGGAACATCACCATCCGAACCACCGTCACTATCACTGCTGATGCATATAGGGTTATCCAACCTAGATTATGCCATCTTAAGATTTACGGTATTTCACTATACACGAGAAAAACATAGGAAAAGTGAATAAGTAAAAACGGAGCAAACAAAAAAAACAGAGCAAGTCCTAATAACGTGATACACGTGAACATGAGTGTCGTGAGAGTAATACTAATAAAACATACCAGAATCGAGAACATGTGAGACGATGCAAACAAGAACCGAGAAAGAGATTCAGGTTAGAACAAAGTGTATAGAAATAAAACGTAAACAGGAAAGAGAGACAAAAAAGGCTATATAGGATCTAGTAATAGAGGATATCCATTAAATGAGAGTAAATCAAGGAAAAACATATTAAATTTTAAAAGTAGAAAAGATATATACCACGATATATACTTACAAAAAAATGATGTTTATCTATCAGATATTAAGGGGATATTAATCCTTTATTTGGTGCATCAATTGTTAACGTCCGAAACTATAAAAACGAAAGGATACATTCTTCAATTTCTTTCTTGACCCACAAGATATGCAAAGTTCAGTAAATGATGTTTATCTTGTAGAGAGAAAACAAAAAATTTTTGAGAACATAAAATCATAGAAGAACATTCATAACAAACGTGTATATTAATGATAAAAACGGGTATATGAGTGATAAAATATTAGTGACATTCATCACTTAGTAAATTGTCTCATCATTTTCATATAAAATAGATCATTTTCAACGAACGTGAAACAGAAATGAAGAACATAATTGACCTTCAATAATAGCAAGTTTCAATCTCGAGCTCGTAAAGCCACACACGAAAAATACAAGAGCAAATCACTAGAAGAAAAATCAAAACCAGACAACCCCCGGAAAAAACCCAAACACCCTTCGTTATTTCACATTGAAAATCCCTAAAAAGAAAGAAATAACTCGGGTCCCTCCACTCTTTGTCTTGACTCCATCCTCGGATCACCTTTAAAAACTTCTAAAATATTAAATGACAACTATTATGCAAGATAGTGATAAAAGAAATAAAACAAAAGGGAAAAAAACAGAAAAGAATTATAAGTATGCTTTGACTATCCAACAACAAGAGAGTTGAACATAATCATGGACAATCAACACCTTAATTATCGCCTAAATCATGATGTTATGGTTTACCATTAAAACGAAAACACATACCAAGCAAGCCGAAATATGATGATGTCAAAAAATAACCAAGTCGAAATATGCACACGCTCATCAGACAAATTACGGTATTGAAGTAAATATTTAAAACAAAATATAATACTATGAAAGAGTTTTTAGGGCAAGCGAAAACAAGAGAAGATCGTGTTTGACATGATATCGAAATATGAAATAGGTATGATAGATTAATATACNGAGGTATGATAGATTAATATACTTATAATCACATGAACAATATATATAAATAATCAGATCATAGAACATGGACAAATTAAAAAGCACAACGCAATCTTGTGAGTTTTTACCCTCTGGAGGAAAAACTCTTATGCAACTGGATTACGATAAAAATTGCACTTGAAAACACAAAAGCAGAGATTAAAAACAAAAAGAATTGAAAATATAGGGTAACACCAGTTCCTGAGAGACATTGACAAAGTACCAATTCTTGGATCGAAAATCGAGATAACAAGAAGAAGAGGAAGAAAAACATGGAGAACAATTAGAATGGAGAAGGAAGACGATGGAGATTTATTAAGGTGAGTTCTGTTAGCGTTTTTTTCTAGCTCGTAAAACAAAACAATGGCACAATTGGTAATTAGACAATTTCAGTCAGGGACTTTTTGTCTATAAAATACATGGAAAGAGTAACGAAACAATCTGGTGAAGTGACGTTAAAATCGACGCACGAGATTGCGACACACGAGATTTTAAAGTTTTAATTAATTCTTTTTAAAAATTTAAAATTATTTTTTAAAAATACTGAGAGGCTTCCAGACGATGACACGTAACCAACTTCGCACAAAACGATGACACGTAAGCCAAATGACTTCTCATTTAACAATTATATAGATAAGATACACTAAAATTTAAAACAATTTATATATTATTAACAATATAAGTTTTAAAATTTCAAACTTCTAATTTAAAATAATATAGTAATCTATTATCAATTGTTACGAACTCATTGATTTGCAATAAAAAAAAAAATTGTCTTATAGATTAACAATCCTTTTTACAACAAATTATTTTCTAGAATAACTATAAATTGACTAATAATTTTGTTAACTAAAAAATTAGGGGGAAAATTGGTAACCATTGAAATATTTTTAAATTTTCGGTTCGATTAATGAAATTTTTGATCTCTTATTTCGGTTCGGGTTCCAATGATATGTCCGGACCTATCAAAAATTAAAAATATTATTCGGAATATATCCAAAATGACTCATTTTTAGAAAATTAACCAGAATTTTCCATTAGCTGATATGTAATTTTAAATGTATAATTTTGGATAAACTCGCTTTTATACTAAAATAAGAAGTATTTGTACGTTATTTTCTTATCATATGTCTTTTAAAAGGTGTCAATTACATTTTTCCAAATCTTTTTTTTTTGATATATTCATTTTAGCCTAAACAAATGTTACGTTTTCTGAAACAGAGCGTAATTATTAGTGTTAAAATATCTATGAAGTCATATCAATATTAAAATATCTATGAAATCATTTTATGAATAAACATATACTTTAACATCATTTACGGTTAACAAAACTACGAGACACAAGACAGAGAGAGTAAAATGAGGTCGCTTAACAAGATCCAAAACTAATGACGAACACAAACAATTATTTATTTCATGATAATAACATATATAGAGGTTTTTTTGATAATACATATATAGAGGTTACAATTGCATTTTTTGATGACACGTACGTGCATGCATATGCATATCACTTATTTGTTTTCACCACAAAATATAAGATTATTTGATACAATACAAACGTCATACATTGTAGGTTCGTTCATGCAAACTCTTTTAAAAGCTTTATCGACTTAAACATGGGCGTGTACCGTATTAGGAAGTTTTCAATAAAGACTTGTTCAAATGTAGACCAAGTCAAGCTGTTAGAATCAGTCTCGGGTTTTAGTTAGAGTAGTCCTTAAGTTTCGGTCGTTCTGTTATTTTAAGTTTATAAAAGGCATTTGGATTGATCAATAAACATATCATTTTGAATGCAAACACAAAAACTCTGAGCTACAATTACATTTGGTATTAGAGCAGACAAAGTGATCTTAGAGAAACATGGGTGATGACAAGACTCTTACGAAGATTCCACATTTCGATGGTCACTATAATCATTGGAGCGAGCTCATGGAGAATCTGTTGCGAGCTAAGGGTCTATGGAACATGGTGGATGAGGGCTACTCTGAGCCAGCAGAAGGTGTTGAGATCACTGCTGCTCGAAAGAAAGAGTTTGAGGATCTCAGGATGAAGGATCATCAAGTGAAACATTACTTTTTTCAAGCAATTGATCGAATCGTGTTCGAGAAAATTTTGGATCGCCAAACTTCTAAGGTGACTTGGGAATCGATGAAAAGAAAGTTTGAAGTAATTGAAAGAGTGAAGCGTTCCCTCTTGAACACGTTGAGAAGAGAATTTAAGATCTTGGCCATGAAGTCAAACGAGAAGATCGATGAGTACTTTGGGAGAGTGATGGCAGTCTCAAACAAAATGAGGAGCAATGGTGAGGACATGCCTGACTCGAAGATTGTCGAGAAGATCCTCAGAACATTGACCGATCAGTTTCGTATGTGGTCATCTCTATTAAAGAATCAAAAGACACAAGGAGCATGTCTATTGATGAATTGCAAAGCTCTCTAGCAGTTCATGAGCAAAAGTTGAAGAGAACCACATATAAGGATGAGGATCAAACACTAAATGTCAGGGGAAGAGGCAGAGGATCCTACAGAGGAAGAGGTAGAGGACGAGGACGATCCTTCAACAAAGCAGTGATTGAATGTTACATATGTCATAACTTGGGGCACTTTCAATATGAATGCCAAGATCAAAAACAAGAAGCTCATTATGCCGAGATGGAGGAAGAAGAAGAAGTCTTGCTAATGGCCTTTGTTAAACTAGAAGGAGAAAAAAGGAGTGATGCTTGGTTTGTAGACTCAGGATGCTCTAACCACATGTGTGGAGATCAAAGAATGTTCACAAGCTTGGACACCACTTTCACTCACACTGTCAAACTTGGGAACAATCATAAGCTGAATGTGAGTGGGAAAAGAGCTGTGAAGATCATGTTTAAAGGAGTCATTTATGTCATAATTGATGTCTACTATGTTCCTGAGCTAAGGAACAATTTGTTGAGTGTTGGATAGCTTCAAGAAAAGGGATTAGATGTGATGTTTAAAGGTGGAAATCAGAAGGTGAGCTGCATTTTTCATCCTACAAAGAGAAAAATTCTCGAGTCCATTATGAGTACGAATCGGATGTATGTTCTGCTTAGTGAGACATGTAACAAAGTGGAGGAAGAGGAGACGTGCTTACAAGTCGATACCACCGACAAAGTTGAATTGTGGCATCAGCGATACGGTCACCTTAACTACAAGAGTCTTCACACTCTTCACGACAAAGAAATGGTTACGGGTCTACCTAAAGTCGGAGAAGTCAAGAAAGCTTGTGACGCGTGCATGAAAGGCAAACAACACCGTGCACCATTCCCAAAGCAAAGCTCATGAAGAGCAACCGAGAAGCTGCAACTCATCCACTCAGACTTGTGTGGACCGATTACTCCACCATCCAACAAGCTAAAGAGGTATCTCATAACCTTTATAGATGATTTCTCAAGAAAAACCTGGATATTCTTTGCACTTGAGAAATTAGAAGCATTTCACCTCTTCAAGAGTTTCAAATCGCTTGTTGAAAAGCAGATAGGGATGTCCATTAAGTGCTTGAGGACAGATAGAGGAGGAGAGTACAACTCTACTGAATTCAACGACTACTACAAAGAATATAGAATCAAAAGGTAGCTCACAACTGCCTACACGCCTTAACAAAACGGGATTGCTGAACGCAAAAACTGATTTATCATGAACACGGTAAGAACAATCTTAACAGAAAAAGGAGTCCCAAAGACATTCTAGCCAGAAGCAGTACAATGGACTAATCATGTTCTGAATCAGTCTCCCACGGCAGCGGTCAAAGACATGACACGAAAGAAGCTTTGAGTTATCGAAAACCGTTCATGGATCACTTCAAGATCTTTGGATGTGTAGGCTATGTTCATATTCTGGACCAAAAACAAACGAAGTTAGATGACAAGAGTGTGAAGTGTGTCTTACTTGGTGATGCAACCCAAGATCTCTGAAACAGGAAAACAGAACCTTTCGGAACTGAATTTAGAAACAGAGTCTGCGAAAGACCAAGGTCGAATTCAATGGATTGGGAAGAGAAAGGATAGATGTTTCAGATCTAGAGAATTAACTCTATATTTAATGCAAAAAAAGGTTTAGCTTTCAGAGAATTAACTCTATCAGCAATCAGAGTTGTTCAAAG
>OVAN01001510.1:0-40358 GCA_900406275.1 Anastatica hierochuntica
GGGTTTAGGGTTTGAAGTTGTAATCGTCGTTAATTCATTGTTATTTAACAATGATTTTACTACGATTACAACATTAACAACGATTTTACTACAATTCTTTCATTAACAACGATTTTACTANTTACTACAATTACATTAGTACTTATATGCATAATGTTCTTTTCCATGTTTTTGTAGTACTCAAATTTGGTAACTGAGATATTGATTTGGGGTTTAGGTTTTGAAGTTTTAATCATCGTTAATTCATTTTTATTTAACAACGATTTTACTACGATTACAACATTAACAACAATTTTACTACAATTCTTTCATTAACAACGATTTTACTACGATTCTTTCATTAACAACGATGTTCTTTTCCATGCTTCTGTAATACTCAAATTTGGTAACTGAGATATCGATTTGGGGTTTAGGGTTTGAAGTTGTAATCGTTTACTACTATTCTCTCATTAACAACGATTTTACTACGATTACAACATTAACAACGATTTTACTACGAATCTTTCATTAACAATGATTTTACTACGATTGACAACAATTTTATGATTTCTTGTAGGATTCCATAAAAATCTTTGTCTCCCCTTACGCAAATGCTGTAGTTAACGCTTGTGCGATGTTGCCATGATCTTAAGCATGAAATGTGTACCCTCTTGTAAAATACATTGATGTGGTACATATCTTCGCAAATGGACGCTAACATCTCATGAAACAACAAAGGATATGATTCGTCCTCGTACTCAATCTGTAACCAAATATTATGATCGATATATAATATTAGCTACATCTTATTAATTAATTAAATGTATATGTATATATATAAATATACGTACAAATATACTTTGTCGTTGCAACCACGGAACGAAGTGTTTTGCTTTTCTTCTCTCGACATCATTATCTGAGATCCCCTCATCGCTTCGCGAACTTGGGTGAAAAAAATACTAGTACATAGATATAGATCATATATATGTAAGACTAGTACATCTAATATGTACTTATAAATATAGATCATATAAACGTTTTTCACATACCATTATATTCGCCTTCAATTCGTTGTTACTTAGTTGTAAAATATTTCGTTGTAAAATTGTTGTTATTTAACGACAAAGTTACGACGATTATTCAAAATCGTCGTAAATTCGTCGTCATTTACCTACTTTTTAACGACGATTGTTTTCCTCGTTATTTAACAACGATTTAACGACGATCGTCGTTAAATCGTTGTTAAAATGTGGTTAAATAACGACGATGGGAATTCCTCGTTATAAATCGTTGTTATTTGCGCAGTTTCTTGTAGTGGGTTTAGGTCTTATAAATTATAAACTTTGACAACCGGAAGAAACCTTTGCCCACGTCACCTATCCTCTTGTAGAACAATGACGTCTTCAGCTCCGATTATACGACCCCTTGGACTCACATGGATCACAGTAAGCCATTGGTCCCGTTGTTCTCTTAATCATGGATATGGGACGAATGTCACTTGCTCTGCTTGCGTAGCGAGAACAAACGGTTCGAATTTGTTATACCATCTATTTGCATTTACGTTTTTAACCCCCAAATTTTCCACTCGAACTCCTCGGCCGACATTTGGGTCATACCAGTTGCACTTGAACAACGCACATCGCAAATTCACAACTTCAGGGTAACTGATTTGTAAAATCTGATTAATCACACCGTAGAAGTCTGATTCCCCTTGTACATAAATGTCGTAATTTGCAGATGACCTATGGGAACCATGTTGATAGGTTTGAAATGTATACCCGCGGGTGAAGTACATCGATGCAGTGACTATCTGCGCAATTGGACCTTGAACGAATTCGTGGAACCAAAGGGGGAAAGGAACATCGCTATATCCATTGTTGACCTGAAATGGGAGTGACATATATGAACGTTGAACGTGTTTACAAATCAATTTCATAAAAATTGAAACGTTGTATACATACTTACATAGAATTGTTGCCACTTTGCGAAATTTCTTTCTTTGTATTTCTCGTACTTCGTGTCCGGTAGATTGGGATAAGACTCCCTAATTTGTGAATCAAATAAGTTGTAATAATTAATTTCTTTTAGTATATTTAATTAACAGAATACTTTTTATAATCAAATGTAAATAATGACATTTATACCTCTCTAGCAGTTGCACGAACTCACAGTTTCGTAAAATATAATTATGTGCACTGTGAGTATATGCAAAATCTTCCCACCATTCCTCCTTCAACTTCCCTGCAAGTCGTCCAATTTGACAGAAGATGTCAGGCACATCCAGAACATTGTACGTAGGCGTCACGCCGCCATCATCGTATCGTCGAGGTCTGTTTTTCTTTATTTGAACCAATGATGGGAAGTAATACTGAGTAAAGTGAGAAGTTTCCTCAGTTAAGCTTCTAGCGACGATCGAGCCCTCGACTCGAGCTAGGTATTTTGCTTTTCCATTCAAGTGCTTCATATATCGCTCAAAGGGGTACATTCATCTGAAATATACCAGACCGACTAGAGACGCTTCATGCAGGAGGTGAATCGGGAGATGCTCCATAACATCAAAAAATGAAGGGGGAAACATCTTTTCCATGTTGCAAAGCAGAACCGGTATATTACTCTCTATCTTCGCAATCCCATCCTTAGTCAATGTCCGCGCACATAAATCGCGAAAAAGAGTCCAATTCCTGTATATGAAACAATATTTAGAGTAGTTAATTAAAATATATTTTCATGCTTATACATTAATTGAATGAAGAATGATGCTACATTTATTTCCTGCTATTGCTTTATGCACATGTTGCGGAAGTAAATTGCGTATAGCAAAAGGTAGGAGCCGCTGCATAAATACATGGCAATTACGGCTTTTCATGCCCAAAAGTTTTTGTCCCTGATCAATGCACCTTGAGAAATTAGAGACATACCCATCTGGAAACTTTATGGATGATTCTGCCCAATCAAACAATGCTCTCTTCGCTTCTGTTGTTAATCGGAAGGCAGAAACTGGTAATTTCCCGTCTCTTGTAATATGCAACTAGCTCCTTGCACAAATGTCAACCAAATCACGTCTAGACTTGACATTGTCTTTCGTCTTACCTTGCATATTGAGAAGCGTATGTATGATATTGTCGAAAAAGTTTTTCTCAATGTGCATCACATCAAGATTGTGTCGAACCAGTTGATCTTTCCAGTATGGGAGCTCCCAGAAGATACTTTTTTATGCCAATTGTGACTTTCCAAATATCCATCAGGCATGTTTGGTCTGTTGTGCCAATTTCCACCACCCCTCACGGTTTCTTGAGCACCGTAAGACTCAATTTGCTCCAACACAGCATCACTAGTCAAAAACACCGGGGGAGGAAGCTTTGCAACGTTGTTCTTCCTGAACAATTTCCTATTCCTACTATAAGGATGGGCCATCGGTTGAAATCGACGATGACAATAAAACCAGCAAGGTTTGCGTCCATGCTTAAGTTGAAATGCTTCAGATTGATATGCACAGTATGGACATGATAACCTTCCATGGGTTGTCCACCCAGATAGCATTTCGTATGCGGAAAAGTCGCTGATTGTCCACATAAGTGTCGCACGCATCTTAAAGTTCCTCTGTTTTGAAACTCATGGACCAGAGGTTGGAGAAAAACGTTTAAAGATTTCTTAGGGTGCTTTGGACCGAGCACTAAAATGGTTAAGAACAGAAACTCCCTCTGCATGCACATCTCGGGTGGGAGATTGTACGGCGTCAAGATGACAGGCCACAAGGAGTAGTTTCTTTTGGACATTCCGAATGGACTGATCCCATCTGTACACAAACCAAAATACACATTTTTGCACTCTTTAGCAAAATCAGGGTATACCGTCTGAAAGTGTTTCCATGCTTTCGCATCTAACAGATGTGTAATCTCTCCTTCCCCAGATGTATGTTGTGCATACCATCTCATGGCACTCGATATCTTTTCTGAAAGATATAGACGCTTGAGCATGTCGGTGATTGGCAAGTACCACATTTGCTAAAATGGAATGCGTGTACGTCCAATTGAAGGTTGATATCTCGGTTTCCCACAAAAGCGACACTCCTGTAACTTTTCATCATCTTTCCAAAATATCATGCAGTTGTCGATGCATACATCAATCATTTGGGATGGTAACCCAAGACTGGAAACCAATTTATGAATTGCATAATAAGACTCAGCCGAATTATTATCCGCAGGCAAATACTCTTTAATTAAATCAGTCCATGCATCCAAACAATTCTCAGGTAAGTTGAATTACTTTTAATTGTCATCATCCTAGATGCCAATAATAATTTAGACTGACCTTCTCTAACTTTTTCCTTAGAGTTTTTTTTTGTTTTGAGATGTTGTGAATGAATCGGAGAAGGTGGAGTTGTATTTATAGTCATTTTTACGACGAATTTGCGACGAAATATATCCTCGCAAAAAGTTGTTACTCATTTGGAAAACATGCTCACCTAACTAAGAGTTATCCTCATAATTCCCTCGCAAATTTGCAAGGAAATTACAGTCGGTCATTGTTTTCTCGCAAAATCCTCGCAGATTTGCAACGAAAATGCGAGACATTATTTTCGTCACGTATTTGCGAGTGATTTACGAGGAAACTAGTTTTCCAAGCATCTTCCTCGTAAATTGGTCGCAAATTTGCGAGGAATTTGTTTTCCTCGCAAATTGCATGCTGATTTGTGACGAATTTGCGAGTAATAATTTTTTTCGCAAATTTGCGACTAATCTGCGAGGAATCTATATTTCCAAGCAGATTCCTCGCAAATTCGTCGCAAATTTGCGAGGAAATAATTTCCTCGCAAATCTGCTGTTTTCTTGTAGTGGGTAAACCGAAATGAAGAACAATGGTTCGTTTTTGCAATCCGAGAAGACTGCTCCGACCAAACTGAAAACTTACTACAAAATGGCAAATTTGGTAAGTAAAAATGAATTATAAAGGCTGAAGCTCATACCAATATTTCTTTGGACGAGTTTGGTCTTTCGGAGTGCTTAGTTTGGCTCATCTTGATGAGAAATTGGGTTGGTGCTAATATGATTGTTCCAAGGTTGGTTTTTTCTTGAGAAACACCTTATTCATATGCTACTAAGTAGTAAATTGTCAATTTGACAGATTGGTTTTTGTGGCGGAGCTTGGTTTGGTCTTGGCCGAGTTTTTCTTCGGTTTCTAGCCAATCCGGCTCTCCAAAGTGAAATACGAGCGCTTCCAAATCTACTTGGGCTATTCTTCATAAAATTCCCACTTTATCCGGGCATTTTCAGCAGTAGGACTTGGTTCAACTCCTAGATAAGAGTTTCAGAGAAACCAAATTCGTCGGTTTTGTGTCTCGTTGAGCCAAAAGTCGATGAAGATCTCTGTCAGCCTCTCTCTCACCTTTTTTTGAAGGTATTTAATGGTGTTCAGCTGGCGTGGAAGTTCGTTTGGCTTATATTGCTCTTTAGATATAGATGATGAATGGCTCTGCCTTGACTGGATCACTCATAGCTTCAAAATAATCTTTATTCTGAACACAATACTCCTTGGCATGAATTAAAACTGAATTTCTTTCTAGGACTTCCTTTGAAGTCCAAATTCTCGCAATTTTTGCTCCATAGGCTTGCCTTTGTGTTTAAGGGTCTTTGAGGGGGTTTCAAAACTTTAAAATGTCCCTTAGATTCTCTATGAGGTGCTGGAGAAAACTTGGATGATTTCGTGCTTGGCGGCAATAAAATGGCTAAGATGCAAGAAATGGCTCGGTTTATGCTCCTTGTAGCTTCAAGTGTGTATCCTTGTCTTCTTGAGGTTCCAATCCTGAAAATCACCATAAAATGGTATATAAATGTTAAGTTTACTTGGTTACCTCGAAAGTTTTGAGTTTATGCATGATCCAGCCCTGAAAATGTGAAAATTGGACGTTCGGTAACGTTTTTCTCGGCCAAAAGCACGTCTAGATGGGGAATGAGATCGTAGAGATGTGTAAATGGGTGGTTGGGATGGGGAATGGGTCGGGAAAAGTTGTGGCCGTGTGGCGAAGTGGCCAGGACCAGTGTTGGACACCACAGATCGCGCAGACGGTCGTGGGAGCTTAATGCCTCGACCGTTTGGGGCACAAAGTCCCTGCCACCGGTCAGGGGCTTGTTTTGGTCAGGTGACCAGTTGTCGGACTCCCTGGACTGGTGCTGGGAGCTTCCTGGGACCGGGTGGTGGTGTTCCTATGACTGGTCGGTGCTTTGTTTTTGGCGAGATCCAGTATTACTGCTCAAACGTCCAGAACATGTCCGGATGGAGTTTCTCCATTTTTCTTCCTTTCCAAAGTAAGTTCCTACAAAAACCAAAGAATTAAAACTTTAAAAACATTTATTAAAAGGTATAACACCAAATTAAACAACTTTTTTCCTAAGATCAAAGTCTAAAAATCAATATCAAATAAAGCTTACAGAAATGAATCGTATGGGTTGCCTCCCATATAGCGCTTGTTTAAAGTCAATTAGCTCGACTCCTGGGAAATTTTACACGTGAGGAAGCCTCAGTGGAGAGTTAAATCTCCATCCTCTGTTGTACATCCCTGAGATGAAACCTCTTCTCGTTCTTGTGCTTCTACTTCTAATGCAACCATTCTTATCGGTTGAGGGCATCTAACCTCTATTGTTGGATAGCCATGAGGTGCTATCTTGTAGTAAAGGTCCATATCAACATGAATGAAGTGCATTTTTTTCATTCGGCCAGTCCATGACAGCTCCTACAGTTGCAAGAAAGTCTCTTCCAAGTTTTAAACTTGACGAATGCTTCTCTGCTACTTCAACAACCTTAAAGTCATTAGGCACAAGAGCATTATTGATTCTTATTAGGATACCACATAATTATCCTACATGTCTCTTTATTGATCCATCAGTGAAGATGATGCATATCTCCGAAGTCATGAAGTTTGTGAAACCAAGCCGCGCAACAATATGTGATGGCATGAGGTTTACTCCAGCTCTGGAGTCGCATAGAGCATATTCAAAGACTTGTTTGTTGATGGAACACTTTATACTATCTCTTTCATTTAGAATGGATTTAAGGTTCGATGAAATGAGCAAAAGGGGCAAGAATTCCAACCATAAATTTCGAACCCTATAAGACTCATGAAGACTTATACCACTTGTGCTTAGTTTATAAAGAAAAGAAAAGAAAAAAAAGGAAAAAAGAGATCGATAGAAAAAATAAAATGATTCACTAGAAAAGTAAGGACAAAATCGATTCCCAGAGGCTGATAGAAAAAACAAAATGATATCCTAGACAAGAAGGAAAAATAAGCCTATAAAACGTAAAATATATAATGGGGATTGAGCTTTACGAAGGTTTAATGTGTTTAGAAATTTTTTTGAGTATGAATCATTTTTTCTTAGATCGATGCTACCTCGATGAGAACGCACCTTAGAAATAACTGAGAGCCATTAGAGATGTCATTTTCATTAGTGATTTTGGCTTTGTCGGGATGGTTTCTAAGCAAAGTGAAGTACATGGAGTTACTTGCTGTATATGATGATCATGTATGGAGATAACTGAGAGGACCTCGAGGCAATGTTTCAGATGACAAAGGTATGTTTCCACGTTTTCAGACCTTTTTATCGATCTTAGATTTTCTTTGCTTGAGGAAAAGAAAAATAGTTGATAACTAATATTTTAGTACTTTTAGTTGGATTTTCACTTATTAATTTGTAGTTTCTTAGCACTTTTCGACGTTTAGAGGTTGTTTTATCGTATTTGTAAATTAGTGACTAAACATGTCAAATCATAAAAAAAAAAAAAGTTGGAGAAATATGCTAATTGGATCTTACTAATATTTACAAACAAGTTTCAAAGTCGTATCAAGAAGACAGAAGCTCAAACGATTTAGTTTTGCATATTATCTATCTAGAAAGATTCTCTATGTTAGAAAGATCGTCGTGAATGAAAGTCTTGTCTTCATTTGATTAACCTGAAATTAGGACGAGATACAGAATAATAAGTAAGCTTTCAAATACAAGTGGTTTGAAGCGATGCAGAGTTGGAACCGAGAATTTACAAGAGTTTGAGTGTAGACATTTCTATATGCCTCGACAATGAAGCAAGCGGAGTATCATGCCAATTCCTACCAGGTGGCATCACGTTTTCCACAGGTTTGGAATCAATTTTCGGCCCAGGCCAGTGGGAATGGTTTCTCAGAGTCAGAGAAATATTTCACTTCATATCTTCTGGTTCGCCTAACCGATTTCAATTCAGTCAAGACCGACATAACTAAGGATAACCTAAGAAAGATCTAATATTATAAGTATTTGTTTTTAACCTTGAGAGAGAGATAGAGAGAGAGAGAGAGAGAGAGAGAGAGAGAGAGAGAGAGAGAGAGAGAGAGAGAGAGAGAATTTTTAGTAGAGTCGTCACAAGCTTTTATGGGTTTTTTTTCATTTTGAGAGTTTCTTTAATGCAATTCGATATGTACTTTGTTATAGAGAAGATTTCCAAGCTCGACTAGTATTTATGATTATTTTACTAATTAATTTTTATTGTTTTGTGTGCTTCATATATGAGTAATTCACATGTTAGGTTATAGGGTTATCAAAGCGATCATGCCATCATAAGTTGCTACTGTTTGTTGAGGGATTCATATTGTATTTGTCTCGGTTATTATACTACATGATTACTTTACCATACATTTAGTAATCTAATCATAGGTAGATTTGCATTCTAAAAGCTTGATAAATCACCTCAACTAATCTTTAAAAAGCTGAGTTACAAGGAGGTTTCAGAAGTAGACTGTCTTGGCTCAGTGAACTTTTCGTAACTTGTATCCATATAATGCATGGTTAACTTCAGCAAGGACCGTGCGAAAGTCGAGTTCCTTGTTTGATTATGCATAGAATCTTGAATCTCGAAAGTTGAGATGATCTAAATTAGTGTTTTCGATTTCTAGATGTTACTTAAGTCTAATCCCTAGACATTATGGTTTCTTCGATGTATGATTCTCGACAAATTTCCTAAATGTCTAACACCTTTCTCTATTGACTTATAACTTAATTTACTTACTTTTGTTGCTTTCATTTCTAATTTCACTCACGAAACAACTTTATTTAGCTTAAGTCATTTCTGGTAAGCCTATCATTCTCTCTTCTTTTATTTCTTTTCCTTTTCATTCTTCGTTCGGTTAGTTAGTTGGTACGACCAGTTAGGGTTTGTTAGATTGTTTACCTTGGCTGGTTTAGTCGGTTTGGTTCGATCTAGGAGGTTCGGCATGGTTTAGCCATTTTAGGTTCTTTTTCTCAGTTTTTCATATTTTTCGTTCTTTTTTCAATTCAAGGTCCCAAAAATTGGTGCACTTAATATATATGTTTGTTAAGAAACTCTGAGTTCACAATTCCAGGAAGTTAGGGACGACCCAAGACGTTCCCGAGAACTTTGTTTTCCCTGATGAGCGTAATGATCGTTTTCCCTGGTTCTAATACCCGTTTTTGGGCAATTTCAAATTATGGCAAGTTTCCATATTTGACAGTTTTCGTTTTTGTGTGTGTTACTATTTCACCCAAGTTTCCATTTTTGGAAGTTTCCATTAATGGCTGGTTTCCAAATATGGAAATTTTTGATTTTTTTTCAGGTTCCTGAGTAAGATCTAACCTCGGGATTTTCCTTTTCCAAGTTCTTCTTTGTAAAGGTGGTTCACCAGTCAGCCAAGCTAGTGATCTCGAATCTTGAAAAAGGTGAAGAAATTCTTGATCTCTGCGGATCTCGGTATCTATTTAATTCGGTTAGTCAAGGGTTAAATTTGAATCCGATGTATGGCTATAAGTCTTGGCATCTAAATATGTGTAACATGAACTACTACAATATAATATTTATATGCCTATGTGTTATTGTTTGTTGGGTCGCTAAGTTGATCTTAGGCTAGAACCTAAAACGTGAGAACATAGGTTGATTAATATATGATTAGGTTTAACCGGTATTGTTAGGGAACAACACAAGAGAGTCTTAGTAGAAGATAAATGCGGTGATATGAATCTGTGAGTTTTATAGTCTGGACTTTCAGGGTTAAGCGGGTATCTAGTGAGGCGGAGTCGAATTCGGGTTTGTCCTCAGTGGGTGGCTTGTTTGAAAAGTCACTCATCCCTCTCTTTTTCCTCTTTTACCTACCTTTTTTTAGCAGATCTAGCGGGTTAGAAACGACGGTTAATGACCAATTCGTGATTTGCCAAAGCAATTTTTGTGGTACCTGTTGGTTAACCCTAATTCCCTTGGAACGGGACGTTACAATATCATTCCAAGGATGCGTAGAAATGGGTAAAGGAATGGTTGACCCTTAGACTTGGTTTGTTTGTATGTGACACACCTTTCACAAATTCTCTCAACATCTCTTTTCACTTGTGGCCATAAAAATTATCCTAAAAACTTTTAAGTGTCTTGGCAATTCCAGAATGCCCCATGTGACCTCCTCCATGAGCTTCTCTGACAAAAAAAAATCTCGCATAGAACAATTAGCTGCACAAAAGGAGTTATCCTAGAAAAGAAATCCATCATGCCGAAAATAATGACTGGAAGTGAATTTTTCACAAGGCTTGTAAACTTCCTGAAAATCTGAATAAGCTCATAGATTTTATGTTGTTCAAATCCTGACAACTTAGTATAAAGGAGAACATACTTTTGAGATAGTACATCATCTACTATGTTTTCATTACCTTATTTGTAGTTAATGACGTATGGAAATGTTTGATGAATTCGACCCACCTTTCATGCCTCTTGCTGAGTTTGTTTTGTCCTTTTAAGTACTTGTTAAAGTCATGATCAATATGTATCACAAACGCACTTAACCATAGATAATGCTACCAAATTTTCATAGCACTAACTAAGGCGTATAACTCCTTATCGTCAGTGGCGTAATTCAGTGTTGCTTGTCCAAGCTTTTCACAAAAGTGAGCAATTGGCTTTCTTTCTTGCATCAAAACAACACCAATACACATACCGGATGCATCACATTCGATTTCAAAAGTTTTAAGAGAATTTGGTAAAATTAAAAGTGGTGCATAAGTAAGCTTCACTTTTAGGGATTGAAAAACTGATTTTTTGTGCTTCTCGTCACTTAAATCCCACATTTTTCATGATAACTTCAGTGAGTGGAGCTGCAGTAGTTCTAAATCCTTCACAAAATGTCGATCGAATCCGACGAGTACATGGAAACTTCTTCCATTCCAACAGATTTTCGACTAGGCCATATTCGGATTGCTTTCACCTTTTCTTCGTCAAATTAAACTTCATTTGCACTCACAAAAAACCTAGAAACACGAAGTTATCCGTACATGAAATACACTTCTTAAGGTTGACATAAAGCTTTTTCTTTAGAGGCACATTTAAAACCGATTGGATATGCTTAATATGATCATCAAAATAAACAACAACAAAGACTCATTTGAATGCTCTAAGAAAATTATTCATGGAGCGGATGAAAGTACTAGGTGAATTTGTCAATCCGAAAGGCATAACTAACAATTCATACAATATATGTTTAGTTTTAAATGCAGTTTTCTATTCATCACTTTATTTCATCCTAATTTGATGATATCCACTTTTAAGATCAATTTTATAAAATATGCTAAATCCATGCATTTCATCAAGTATATAATCTAATCTAGGAATAGGATGTCAATACTTCACCGTAATATTGTTGGTTTCTCGACAATAAACCCACATTCGCCACAGCCGTCTGTTTAGCACAAGTAAGACGGGAACATCGCATGGGCTCATGCTTTCTCAGATATGGCCTTGATAACACTAAAATTTTCTTGTTTTTAGTTGGATTTTTACATATTTATTTACAGGTTTTCAACGTTTTTTGACCTTGAGAGGTAGTTTTCTCATATTTGTTATTTTAGTGGCTAAATAGGTTAAAACATCAAAAAAGGATGGAGAAACGTGTTAATTGGACCTCATTCATATTTCCAAGAAAGTTTTATAGTCCTATCAAGAAGACGGATACTCAAATGCTTAAGTTTTGCATATTATCAATCTAAACAGATTCTCAGTGTCAAAAAGATCATCGTGAAAAAGGTCTTGCCTTCATTGGATTGAGCTGAAATTTGAACAAGAGATAGCATTTTCAGTAATCTTTCAAATTTAAGTAAGTTGAGGCCATTCGGAGTTGTGAACAAGAAGGTCAAGAATTTAAGTGAAGATATATCTATCTGTCTCGTAAATGAAGCAAGTGGAGCATCTGGCCATTTCCCACCGATCGAGGTCAGAGACAGATTTCGCTTCTTATTTTTTGGTTTGGCTACCAGTTCCAATTCCATATAGATCGACATAACCAAGGGCGACCTCAGGAAGACCTAATATCATGAATACTTGTTTTTCGCCTTTAGGGAGAGAGCGAGAAAGCCACAAATTTTAGCAGAGTCGCCACAAGATTTTAAGGAACTTTCTTTGTTCTTCGTTTTGAAAGAGTTTCTTGGAAAGATTCAATTTGTAGTTCGTTATAGGTAAGATTTATAAACTCTACTCTAAATCAACGATGTTTTCTTTGATTATTTATTGTTGTGTTTTGTGCTCCATGTCTGAGTAGTTCACGCGTTAGGTTATAGGTTTTTCAAAGAGAACATGTCATCATAAGTTGCTAGTTGTAGTATATGGATTCATATTATCTTTGTCTCGGATGATATTAATGGAAGATTGCTTTACCGTACATCTAGAAGTTTCATCTTAGGGACATTTACATTCCAGAAGCTTGATAAATCACTTGAAACTAACCTTTAACAATCTGAGTTGTAAGGAGGCTTGGAAGGTGGACCACCTTGGCTCAGTGAACATATCAAAACTTGTATCCATATAATGCACGTTTAACTTCTCCAAGGACCGTGCGAAAGTCGAGTCCCTTGGTTGATTAGCCGCACAATCCTGACCTTTGGAAGTGAAGAGGATCTATATTTTTGTTTTCGAGTTATAGACGTTACTTAATTATAATCCTTAGACATTATAGTTTCTTTGATGAAGATTAATTCTCTGCAAATTTCCTAAATGCCTAATGCTTTTCTCTATTGATTCATAACTGTTTTATTTATTTTCTCGCCGTTGTTATTTCATTATTCATTCACCAGACAACTTTGTTTTCTATTTTAGCTTAAGTCATTTCCAAAATTTGTAGTGTACAATCCAAGCCCTCTTGGAATTGATGCCCGAACTACTACAACTACGTTGTAATCTTGAAATGGTGCTGTCATTTTTAGTGAAACTTGATACCCCATCAAGTTTTTTGATGTTGTTGCCAGATACTTGATTCGTTACATATGAAACTTTACAATGATTTTAGTCTATAACTCTTTTATTTTAATTTTTTACATCTTTTTCATTTTTTCATATTTTTCATATTTTAAGTTATTACATCTTTTTCTTTGGACGCCTCATCACTACCAATCCTCCCATTGATGTCATAGAACATAACTTAAGGAGAGAAATGAAGAAACAATTAGTTGTTATGGACAATCTGAACTAGGTACCTCCCCACGAATAGCCACTGCCTTTGGATCAGTCATTATCGTTGGACAAGGAGATGAAGCTACTGGCTATGGACTTGTCATCACCCTTTATGCTTTTCCACAACCTCAAGTCAACCTTGGCGCTGTTTCTGGACTTCAGAGAGTCCAAGAAAACCCACAATAACCTCTTGGTGCTGCCTAAATTCCGTAAAACCAACCTTTGTTAGAGTTGATAATCAACAACAAATCCCAGGTGGGAATTTAGTAGGAATACAATAGCTCCTATAACAACTTCAAGCTTTAACTAACCAAGTTTTGCCTCAAAATCAACCACCTCAAGGGCGAGCTCAACAAAATTAGCCTCGTCAGCCTCGTAAATTGAGACTTCCATTCTTCCGATGCTTTCTTTTTCGACATGAATCCAATTCATCCTCCTCAACCTCAAATGAATGATTTTGAGATAAAAAAACACAAATCATAGCCTTGATGAAGCAAAAAAATTCCATGGACTACCCACTGAGCATCCTCTTCATCATATCGACACATTTGAAGAGATATATAGCATTATGCACACAAATGGAGTTCCACCAGATTATTTCAAGAGCAAGCTCTTTACATTATCATTGAGTGATAAAGCACTTAGATGAATGAAGTCACTTTCACCTCAGTTCATTACTACTTGGGACGAATTCAAAGGAGAATTTCTGAACAATTCTATACTAAGCACATATCGACTTCTATTCGGAGAAAAATATCGGGCTTTTAACAAAGACCTACTAAATCATTTTATGAAGCAATGGAAATATTCAAGGAGTACAAAAGGGACTGCCTAAACAATGGTTTCTCTGAAGGAAATCTACGGGAGTACAAGCTTTCTCTAGACACAGCTAGCAATGGGAGTTTCATGACTAAATTTGTGCTTGAAACTGAGCTTTTCATCGAGAACATGCTGCAAGTGACACCAACAATGGTCCAATTTATGATAGAAATGTGTGAGCATCCAATACTTTAACAGAAGCTACACAAATTTTAAAACAAAACACGATGATTTCTCCACTTCGAAGTGACCGAAGAGGAGTTCATGCAGTCTAGACCATTGAAGATGCAAATGGAGCTCCAAATATGAATTAATTATTTAGTAGATGGAATAGAGGAGAATGAAAAAGAACTACAATGGTGGAGATTTCAGGAACAAGGATTTAATCAAGGATACCAATACAATTCAAATTTGTCCTACTGGCACACTAATGTCACGAATCCTCAAGACCAATTCTATCCGCCTAAAAACACCCCACAAGGAGATTCCTATCAGCCTAAGCAACAACTTTTCAACAGAAAAAATGTGCCAAGTGAAACAACCATCCTCAAGCTACTGCATTAACTCAACAAGAAGGCAAACTTGAGACTATGATGAAGCAAATCTCTCAAGAATGAAACAAAGCTGCCAATGGGAGGATGGAAAATGTCTACAATGATCATACAACGAAGCATAAAACCATTGCTACTCATGTCCAGAAGCTTGAAGTTTAAGTTACTCAAATAAGCAAAGCTATCAAAAAACAAGAGAACCCGACGAAATCTTTTTGCAAGGTCGACAACTTAAAGGAAGTCAAGGAGGTCGTGTATACTGCCAATATACTTCTTCAAGACCTCAATTCTCAAGTGAATCAACCTCTAGATTGTTTATCAAACCAAGATAACAGAGCTTACAAGAAAAGACTAAAAGTGGTTCCCTTAGAGAAGATTGAATACCGATGAATATTCACCATTCCTTGCTCAATAAATAAAGTGAAGATTGATGATTGCTTGTGTGATACTAGAGCTAATGTTAATGTCATGTCACTGACAATGGGTCATGACTTGGGACTCTCTAATTTTCGACCATCTCCAATCTCTATCGAGTATGTCGATATGTAAACTTCTAAACCATATGGAATTTTTCACGATGTGATGCTTGAAGTAGGAGGTATTCTCATTCTCACTAACTTTTAAGTTTTTTTTTTTAAGAGAAGGAAGAATAATCCGCTAAACTTTGGCTCCTAATCCTTATCTACTACTGGAGCGAGCTTTGATTTCCCTAACAAGAGGATATCCTTAGTTAGGGTGAGCAAATATGTCTTCTACCCTACTATGAGCTTCATATCCAATGCAAATGATGTTGTATTGGTGAACACGAAGGATATTCTATACACTGGAGATAGCCATAAGAAGCAACATGTCTCAAAGAAAGAAGCTTTCATCCATCAAAACACCGATTTCTTAATAACCAGCGAAACTGGGTGAAAGGAGAGACACTTGTGCTATCAAATTACAAAATAATCTACTCATGGATGGGGATAAAGAAAAGATTCAAAATTACAAGTTCAAAGTATCCTTTGTTAAGGTTTCGATGTTAAGATTGTTGAAATCGCCAAAAAAAAACTCGTGAATAATCTTAACCTATTTTTGAAGGCGATAGTTATATGTGAGGAATTTGTAGGCATGCTGATGATGTCAAATCACTCTCTAAGCCACTTATTCTAGAGATTCAAGGAGTTAAAGGAACCACACTTCCTTTAGTAGAAACCGATCAAGCCTGAAAAGTGAAATGAGTCAAGCTACAAACTCAAAACAAACGCTTTGTAGGAGGCAACCCACATGGCTTTTTATTTTTTTTTTAATTTTCTAGGACTTATATAGATGTCTAATATTTAGTTTTGATTTTTCAGGATTTTAGAAAAACAAGAAAAACACACAAAAAAAAATCGGATTCAAAGACAACAACAAGGATACCCAAAAGTTGTTTCCACTTTATGGCGAGTAATTTTACTCTGGTCTGTGCCAAAACAAAGGCCCCGACCGATGGGAAAGCCTATGTGCCTCAAATTCAATTTTTCAATTTTTGCGAAAAAGCGGATCAAATTCATGCATACCATCTCTTAGACCATTTCATACACCTGTTTGAGAATTGTGAAATGCTAAGGGCTGCCAATCGAACCAAATCTTAAAATAAAAAATTCTTGGAACAAAGTGATGATATCATGAAGAACCGAGAATAAACATTTGAGAAACACCATCAATTAATCATACTGAAGCAATACGAGCAACCGATCTTAAATCTTGACTAGTCCATAAAGTACCAAAAGATGTAAACAAAACTAGAACTTCATTTCTTATAACTTATACTATATGATAGGTGATATGTCCGAGGGAAATCAACCTTGGAACGGTCAAAATCAAAAGTTTTCCGAAGGATGAAGATTTATGACAAAAGGAGACATGACGATTTTGAGTATCCGCCAAGCTAATCAAATCTCACCACCAAATATGCTCGTGAAAGTGACCATATTTTGAACAAAATATCTCGGTTAAAATTTTGATTTTCAAATTTATTTAATTTTGGCGAACAATATTTCTTTGTTGGATAGCCAATGAACTTGGAAAAGCCAAGAGTGTCATTTTAGATGAGAATCAAGCTGGCAGAATGGAAATTCACCAAGTATTCTCAATGATCCGAGCAACATCCTAAGAATAATCCAAACGAGTAGTTAATCCAGTCGAAATAAGTTTCAAGAATTCACGAGCTTCTTAATATCTGTGTTCTTAATCACTAAGCCAAATCAACCACAAAAAATGTTTAAAACCATTTTGGTATGATAGAAGGCTTCCCAAAATACTTCCCGATCAATCAATCACCCCACCGACAGATTGCTAAACATCCTAGTAAAAAGACAAATCGGTCATAGAAATCACCCCACCGGCAGGCATAGACGTTTCTGATGCCCTAGTCATTTTCCCATTGCAGCCGATGGGATGGAGCTCTAACATCGACCATGGGGGCTATTGCGCCTGCACATCCCCATCGGTTGGCTTGCTTCCCACCGCCGATTAGAGCCAAAATCAAGGCGGACAGCCAGTGGAAATGGCTCACATGCCCTTTGTTTGTGGCTCTTTTCCACCAAGTGATATGATTCTCCACTCTGGTTCTCGCCAATTTCAAACCCTCGACTGATGCAATGAGCAGAAGATAATGTTACGCGACATTAAGAACCAACCTTTAAAATATTTTACTAAAGTGGTTTTAACCAAAGCTAAACAAAGTTTTCAAGCTTTTAGAACCAATTTCGAAAATATAGAAAGGAAGACAAGTGTTTGGCTTCTCTTCTAGCAAACTTTAGATCTACAACTCTTAAAAATTCATCTTTTTCTCTTAGAAAGTTTTTAGAACCCTAAAGATGAAAATCCCAAATCTTTGAGTTTTTGATAATTTGCTAAGCATTGAGTGATTTCTAAACAATACTCTCATTCCTCTCTAAATCTAACTTATTCAAAGTTACAAATTTAGTATTTTATAAATTTCATAGACTCTAACTTGTTTTCACTTGATTCTTTGGAACTCCTTTTAGAAAACCTGTTAGGTATATAGATTTACATTTAGAACTAGTTATCCAATTTTTTTCCACTATATTTTGAAATTTCAATTTTTTTTTAATGGGAACACATAAAATCCGAAAATTGTAGGATAATTTTTAAATTTTCTTATTCGAATGTCATTTCATTATGTTTAACTATGATATACTAATTAATTTACATCATTAGACCTTAATATTTAATTTTTTGGAGATGATTTTTGGCGTGTTATGTTGAATTTGAAAATTGCTTAAATATTTTGAGAAATTAGAATTTTTGCTTATTTGATTCTTTTTAATTGTTTCTTATATCATTGAGATGTCTAGTTGCTATTTCAAATTGTATTTTAGATCTCTCTTATTCTCTTTGAATTTTCAAGATACTTATTGGCTCTTTGAGATCGTGTTTTTGAAGAATATTCAATAATGGAAAATGAGGAAACTATTAGAAAATTGATAAGGATATCTATCCAAAAAGAGAACACTTTGAAGATTAAGGAATCGAGCAATTCCTCAAAGCCCGGAAAATCCAAGAAACTTTCGAAGGTGAATTCAAAGAAGACCACAAAGAAGCATGGAAAAGAAGTAGTAATGGAGATTGATGCCACTTTGAGTGATGAGTCGAAAGAAAATGGAGAGGAGATTCAGGTAGAAGAGATAGAATTCATTTTGGTGTCTCAAGTGCTTAATAATGTACAAAATCTGTCATCTCCTAAGAAGCAAACAAAATCACAAGCCAAATGCCTCAAGCTCGCGGTGATTGCACCTCTGAGACCAAGTTGAAGAGTTGTTGGAACCAAGATGGATCCAAATATTGACTATGGGAAGGACATTTTGATAATTAAGATTCAAGGTCCATTGAAGTTGAATTTCTCTATATTTGACGTCTTGGGACTGAGAAGAGACATCACTTGGTTCTTGGATGCTTTGCGTTTGATAGCTTTCATGGAGATATCATTCCCGGTTTATGAGGAGTTCTCGAAAAAGTTCCTAAGCACGGTTAGACTCTCTTACATGCGGAAAATAGTGCATATATTGCCAAGGCAATGCGAGAATCGTCACGACTACCAAAAACCTTCTTCTCATAAACAACACACTCTTCCCATCAATGTCTAAATTAGGAATTTCATGCCTTTGATACAAAGTGTCATCAAACACGGAGGGATGTTAAATTCTTCGTTGTCTACATCCTATAAAGTAGGAGGTTTCTCAACCCTAAACATGTTGGGCTAAGATTGTCCAGGACCACCAGAACAAGGATCACATTTATTTCTCTCGGTGTATGTAGGTTCCCTGACAAACACAGTATGATTGAAGGCGTCGTTTGTAGTACAAAATAGTTCAGGAGCATTTGAACCACCATATACATTATCCAACAAATGCTCCCAAAATTATTTGTCATATCTCATGTCATAACAAACCCTTCTCCTTGAGATGTGTCAGGGTGAGTCACACTGAGATGTGTCAAAATTCTGAATGTTCACATTGAGAAGTGTTAGGATGAGGCACTAACATATCAGTTGGAGCCTTTGATGGGCTTCCATTTGAAAAACTAATTTGTGTTATAATTCCTCAACAAAAGCTATAGAATAATCGTTAGGATCATCAATTTCATTGTCTTGTGTTTTTGAAGCAGCTAAGGGTGGTTCCTCTATTTAGTCATCAAAATCCAAACAAAACAATCTAGACACAAAACCATCAGAGAGTGAGTGCCTCTTTAGGGTGTAAACGCAATCAGTTTGTTTGTTGGTAGTCATATTTGGATGGTTGGACCTCTTGTATGTAGTATCATCAAACAAGGGCGGTATATTTGAATCTTCAACATCCTTTCTTGTTTGGGTGTTTGTACTATCAATTGGATGATATAATCGTATTTTTGCTAACATTTAACATCGTTTTAAATCATTTTTTAGGCTTTTCGGAGTCTTTTCTCTTTGATTTCATATACTTTAGATGATGAGACACTCACAAAAGAAATGTGATGATTCTGGAATTTTTAGGGGACTTTGAATGAAACAAAGAATTTCGTAGGTGACAAAGTAGGATCGATCGATTCCCTATGCCTATATCAATCAATCTAGGGCGTGGAAAAGTGATTGATCGATCACCTACAGGGATCGATCGAGCACCTCGTCTGACGAAAATAGTTCGATTTTCCTTTTTTCTGATATCTTGCTTTCAAAATAAATCTCAAAAACACTATAAATACTTTTAAGATGTGTTTAGGGCTTTTTACACATTCTTTATAATTCTCATTGGGATTCTTTTCGTTGTAAGCTATGGGAGACGAATCTCTTCATTTAAACCTTTTGGATAAATTTGATGAACCCTTATTGATTTTAATCTATTTCATGTCTCTCAGTTCAACCATGTCCTTTGTTTCCCCAATCATGTATGAGTAGTTCCATTGGTAGGTTCTAGAGTCTTCAAAGAAATTGATGAGAATGAATTATTGCAATTGTTTAATTAGGTTATCAATAGGATTCTTCACTTGGATTGTTCGTAATGCTTGAACTTGATTGATCACCTAGTGTATGATCTTAGGTTAATTGAATATTATCTCAATTAGGTTAATTAAATCAACGAGAGTTGATTTGATTGTTTGAAAATACTATCTTTGAGCAAAAGTATCCTTAGCCAACGGGAGTTATGTTAAGGCGCTTTGTGAACAAATCAAAATTCGAAATTAATGCATGTTAGACTTCCAGAATTTAATGAGAGTCAGTCTTTTAGGTTGTTAAACATAGTAATAGGAGCCACGAAAGTGAAAAAATTATGCGAACGTGTTTTGAGTTTTAAAATTGTTCTAAATTGTTTCCCTTATAAATTTATGCTTTCATGATCTGATTTCCTACGAATTCTCTGATGCCTTACGCTTTTAGTCGATTGAATTTATACTTTTTAGTTAATTCCTTTGAGAGTTTACAATTTCAATCCGAAAACAACAAAAATCTTTGTGTCTTCTAGCTTGATTCAAAATAATGGTCTTACTATGTAACTAGTCTCTGTGGATTCGATCCATAGATAGTACTGCGATAAATTGTGCACTTGCAGTGTGTTTTGTATGTTAAAACCTGAGATATCATTGGATGAGAGCAACTTGCAATATCAACAGGGGCATTTAAGTCGAATATGACATGTGACCACCTTCCACCGTCCATCAAGTTTGCTTGGGATGGACGATTATCCGAACAAGGACTCTTAAAGTATGTCCAATGATGTAAAATACAATCAATCCCTATACAAGATGCATGTATATAGACTTTATTTGTATTTTATTTAATATGAAACATTACTTGGCACTTCTCACAAAAGATTAAGCGAAGGACTTGACCACATTAAGTTGTCCAGAACATTTGCTTGCCTTAGACGGTTAACAGATGGTGGAGTATTTATGTCTGGGCAATGAAAAAAAACATTATATAAGTTGATATGATGTAATACATATAGACTTATTTGTTTTTTAGTAAACAAAGAACTAAAAAAGGTGAATGTTAATGTTCTCCACTTCTAACAATGTTTGCAATTCGAGCAAATAGATTAGATGCTTTTCGTTAATTCTTGCTCCCGAATGTAGGCTAATAATACGTCACTTTTGAACAATATAGGGGGTGTTTTGGAGGAGACTACCAGATCATGAGTGTTCTTCGTCAGATAGTGATATGATCCTCCGAGGGTCGTGATTCTAGAATGGTTGAGAAAGGGGATAAACCTTGTTGTTATGAAACCGTGAAGCTTCAAAACACAAGGGAGATGGATCGAATGGCCGCACAAGAGTTGCGAAAGACTCTTGCTTATCTTATAACAAATTTGAACGGATATTACACGCCACCAAATCTGATCGAAAGTTGTTGGGAATCACTCACCAACAAGAAAAGTAAAAAACTCAAAGAAATTTGATTGAAAAATAGTTTAGTTTCTACATGGAAATTCGTGGCATATATAGAGAAAAAAAAGAAGAGAAAGAGTTAAATGACTTGTACATACACAACTCTTAGAAAATACCACCAGCAATAAAAACAGATAATTAAATGCTAAGTTTGAATGAAAAATACTAAGTTTAAAATAGGAAGAAGTGGCGCTAATTGCTGGTCTTGTTGCGGGATTAATGGATGACTGATTTTTAAGTAAACTCGTGGACTCGTTTAAACCTTAACAGGAAAACCCATTGGGATAAAAACCGACAAGAAAAAAAGAGTGCGCACGAGCTACTTGCTCACCTTTAATCATTCTGAACTTGGTTCACCTTGAACAGTTGTTTAATAATTTTTGGAAATTATTTATTCAACTCGAATAAAACCTTCTCCTTGATTCCATGCATGCTCGAGCATCCCTTCTAAAGCTTCCTTGAGCTTCCTAGCTTTGGCACGAGTTATGGAACCTTCCAGAATGGTGAATATATCCTTAGCTTTGAGCTCTTCTTCCTTTGTGTTTTCCATGATCTCATCATTCTTTCCCACTTGAGAAAGGTTTGACCTCAAATTTGAATCATCTGCACAAAATTAAACCAACAACATTAAAACTTGAACTCATATTATACTTACCTCGCAAATCGAGTTGGTAAGCATTGTTGTTGATCTGTTTAGTGATCTTGAAAGGACCATCAATCCTTAACATCATTTTGGATTTCCTTTCATTCGGAAACCTCTCCTTTCGTAAGTGCACCCAAATTTGATCTCCCACATTGAAAATCAGTTGTTGTCTTCCCTTGTTTGCTTGTTTCTCATACAGCTTTTTTTTCTCCTCAATGTTCTTTCTAGCCTTGGCATGAATTTCTTTCACCATTTCTACTTTCTTTTTTCCATCAACACTAATTCTTTCACTCAAAGGTAAAAGCATTAGATCCAAAGGTGAGGTGACATTGAACCCGTAAAAAATCTCAAATGGTGAGAACTTAGAAGCAGAATGCATAGCATGATTATAAGAAAATTCAGCATGTCGCAAACATTCCTCCCAATTTTTAAGATTCTTCTTAATCAATGAATATAACAAAGTTCCTAGAGTTATATTCACTACCTCGGTTCGACCATCATTTTGCGGATGACATGTACTGGAAAATAAATTCTTAGTTTCTAGCTTAGACCAAAGAGTTTTCAAGAAATAACTAAGAAACTTAGTATCTCTATCCAAAACTATAGTCCTAGACATCCCATGCAAATGTACTACTTGCTTAAAGAACAAATTAGCAACATATAATGCATCATCATTTTTATGGCATGCAATAAAATATGTCATCTTAGAAAATCTATCTACCACTACAAAGATAGATTATTTTCCCGTTTTAGTCCTAGGCAAACCAACAAAAAAATCCATAGATATATCATTCCAAAGATGAGTAGGAATGGGTAAAGGAGTGTAAAAACCGTGAGACTGGATTTTAGACTTACCTTGTTTGCATGTGACACACCTTTCACACAATCGTTCAACATTTCTTTTCATGTTTTGCCAATAGAAATGATCCTCCAAAATTTTCAGTGTCTTGGCAATTCCAAAATGCCCCATTAGACCTCCACCATGTGCTTCTCTAGTAAAAGGATCTCGCAAAGAACAATTAGGAACACACAAACGGATATCAAAGAAAAGAAATCCATCGTGTCTAAAATAATGGCCAGTAGAAAATTTCTCACAAGCTTTATAATTATCTTGAAAATCAGAATTAGATTCATAAAACTCTTTAAGTTGCTCGAGTCCGAGCAATTTAGCTTCAAGAGTGGAAAGGAGAACATACCTTCGTGATCGTGCATCAACAACTATATTTTCCTTACCTTGTTTAAACTTAATGACGTATGGAAATGTCTAAATGAATTCGACCCACCTTGCATGCCTTTTGCTGAGTTCATTTTGACCTTTTAAATACTTGATAGATTCATGATCAGTATGAATACGAACTCTTTTGGCCATAGATAATGCTGCCACATTTTCAAAGCACGAACTAAAGCGTAAAGCTCTTTGTCATAAGTGGCATAATTCAGTGTTGCTCCTCTAAGCTTCTCATTAAAATAAGCAACGGGATTTCTTTCCTGTATCAAAACAACACCAATACCAACACCGGATGCATCACATTCGATTTCAAATGTTTTCCAAAAATCTGGTAAGATTAAAAGGGGTGCATGAGTAAGCTTTTCTTTTAAGGATTGAAATGTTGATTCTTGTGCTTCTGCCCACTTGAATTCCACACTTTTCTTTATAACTTCAGTGAGAGGAACGACGATGGTACTAAAATCCTTCACAAAATGTCGAGAAAATCCGGCAAGTCCATGGAAACTTCGTACTTAACTCATAGGTTTCGGACTTTGCCATTCTTGAATTGCTTCTACTTTCTTCTCATCTACTTTAACTCCATATGCACTCACAACAAAGCCTAAAAATACAAGGTTATCCATCCAAAAAGTACAATTCTTAAAATTAGCATAAAGCTTCCCTTCGCAAAGTACATTCAGAACCGAATGAATGTGCTTAACATGCTCTTCGAGACCTTTGTTGTAAATTAAGATGTCATCAAAATAGACCACAACAAAAACTCCAATGAAGGCCCTAAGGACATGATTCATTAAGCGCATAAAAGTACTAGGGTCGTTACTTAATCCAAATGGCATCACAAGCCATTCATATAATCCATGCTTGGTTTTAAACGTCGTTTTCCATTTGTCGCCTTCTTTCATCCTAATATAATGATATCCACTTTTCAGATCAATCTTAGAAAAGATGATAAAGCCATATAATTTATCAAGCATATCATCCAAACGAGAAATAGGATGACGATACTTCACCGCGATATTTTTGATTGTGCGACAATCAATGCACATGCGCTAGCTGTTATCTTTCTTAGGAACAAGTAACACGAGTACAGCACATGGACTCATGCTTTCTTAGATATGATTCTTTGGCATAAATTCATCCACCTGCCTTAACTTCTTAGTCTCCATGGGGTTAGTTTTATAGGCTGGTCGGTTTGGAAGTGAGGCTCTGGGAATGAAATAGATTTGATGTTTGATTCCTCTAATTAGTGGCAGCCCTTTGGATGTTCCTCGGGAAATACATCCTTATATTCCTATAACAAAGACATCATCTCACTCAGCATCACTGGTTCTATGTTAGTTAAGCTTGAAAGAGCTTTCTTGAACACAAAAAAATTACCGATTGCTGAGTGTAAATGGATTTTTTAATATCATCGGATTTAACATAGAAATTGAATTGCTTGGTAGGGTTATGCTCGTCCTTTTCCTCCTTCTTCTTGGGTTGCAACTGATTTTGATATACTTCTCTTGGCGACAAAGGTAATAAGATGATTTTCCTGCCTGTTAAACTCAAAAGAATGCTTATTAGTAAAACTATCATGCATAACCTTATGATTAGATTACCATGGTCGTCCAAGAAGAATGTGGCAAGCTTCCATAGGTAGAACGTCACAAAGAATCTCATCCTCATACTTCCCAATGGCTATAGGAACCGTAACTTGGCTGGTCACGTTCATCTCGCCATTCTCATTGAGCCATTGAAGATTATAAGGCTTCGAATGCTTCTTAATTTTTAAACCAAGCTTTGGAACCATGGTATCACTTGCGACATTGGTACAGCTACCTCCATCAATGATGAGGCTACAAACTTTTCCTTGAACCAAACAGCGGGTATGGAACAAGTTCCCTCTCTGTTCTTGCTCTTCGGCCTTGGTTTGCATATTTAGAGATCTCCTTGTAACCAACAAGTCTCCTTTGACTAATTCTTCCTCATGCTCACCCTCAAAATAATCTGATTCTTCTTCCTCAGTTTCCCACTCCTCATTGTCACGAAGAACCAAAGATTTCTTGTTAGTGCATACACTCGCATAATGACCTTTTACGTGACATCGAAAACAATTAATATCTCGGGTCCTTGAAATCGTAGCTATTTCGTTGCCTTTGCCATTGTTGGAAGCCGCTGGTTTTAGTTCTTTCTTAGGCATATGAACAGATTTGATATCCTTTCGACAGCTTGATTTCCCGTCCTTGAAGTAGTTCGTCTTTTCAGCCCTAAAACGTGATCAAGATTGAGCCTTTCTTTTAAGTTGTTGCTCGACAAAAATTGCTTTGTGAAGCATCTCTTTTAAATCAACATAATGTTGCATCTCCATATTTTCTTGGATATCTATATTCATTACTCTCAAGAACCAAGACATTGTAACTTCTCTATCCTCCGAAATATCAGCTCGTATCGTAAGAAGCTCCATCTCTTGAAAATATTCATTAACTGTTCGCTGTCCTTGATTGATCTTTCTTAGCATTTGATGAAGTTTTGGGTGGTAATGACTTGGAACAAACCATTTATTCATTATCGTCTTCATTTCTTGCCAAGTTTCGACGGGGTTTTCTCCATTACATCTTCTAAACGTTACCAACTAATCCCACCAGCTCAATGCATAATCATAGAACTTCGTAGCACCAACTTGAACCTTCTTGTGCTCAGGATAGTGTCGGAATCCAATGACAATCTCGATCTTCTTCTCCCACTCCACATATAATTCCGCATCAACCGTGCCGTGAAATGGAGGAATTTTGAGTTTGAGCCTAGCAAGTTCATCTCTTGGATTTTCTCGGTCATCTTGCACACGACTACACCTCCTTTGATTATTTCTAGAGGAAGTGATGTGGACTTTATTGTAGTTATCGGCCTCCTCTAGATGACTGTGGTTTCTCTTGATTATGAAGTCCTCCTCTCAAATCACGAATTTCTTGCCTTATAACATCAGTTGTGGTTGTGGTATGTTGCTAGAATTCTTCTCTAAGACCATTGCTTTTCGCATCCACTTTAGAGTCCATTAGCTTGTCCATATAGAAGTAAGTGCTTCGACCAACAGCTTGTGTTCCGAACTGATTCCTTCCATGTTTACTCCCACCATGGCTACCTAAAACACCCAAACACAAAGCCAGTAACTAGATCTAACAGAAAAGTTACGATTCAAAACAGAACAACTTTAGAACTCAATTGACAGCTTATAACAATCTGAACAAAATTTTGGAATTGTTGTCTTGATTTTAAAAACCTAAGCACAATTATTTCATGGTTTAAGAATGAAGAACAATCAAAATTATGCTTTAAATCACGAAAAATATACACAGTCAAATTCACATATTATGCTAAAATTCAGAACTGATCAGTTTTCATATTTCAAGCAAAATCTGAATTTTCACTTGATTAAAAACACAATACTCAATCAGTTTGTGATCTAAGATGATTAAACAACCTAAAAAAAATTCTAAATTGTAAAATTTGTCAACAATAATCGCAAAACACAAAACTGAAATTGGTAGAATTCGAATGGTTATTTTCTTCTAACAATATCGAAACAAAGAAATAAGCATAAGAAACAGAAAACTTAACTCCTAGAGTGACTCTAATACGATTTGATATGATCCTGCGAGGATCGTGACTCTAAAACGGTTGAGAGAGGGGATAAATCTTGTTGTTATGAAACCGTGAAGCTTCAAAACACAAGGGAGATATATCGAATGGCAACACAACAGCTGCAGAAGACTCTTGCTTATCCTAGAATAGATTTGAGTGGATATTACACACCACCAAATCTGAACGAAAGTTGCTGGGAATCACTCACCAACAAGAAGAGTAAAAAAACTCAAAGAAATTTGATTGAAAAATAGCCTAGTTTCTACAAGGAATTTCGTGCCCTATATGGAGAAAAAAAAAGAAGAGAAAGACTTAAATAACTTGTACAAGCACAAGTCTTAGGAAATACACCAGCAATAAAAATAGATAATTAAATGCAAAGTTTGAATGAAAACTACAAAGTTTAAAATTAGAAGAAGTAGCGCCAATTGCTGGTCTTGTTGCAGGATTAACGGATGAGTAATTTGTAAGTAAACATGTGGCCTCGTTAAAAATCTTATTGGTAAAATCCATTGGGACAAACCCAACAAGGGAAAAAGAGTACGCACGAGCTACTTACTCATCGTTAATGATTCTGAACTTGGTTCAGCTTGAATTGTTGCTAAATAATTTCTAGAAAGTATTTCTTCATCTCGGATAAAACCTTCTCCATGATTTCATGCATGCTCGAGCATCCCTCCTATAGCTTCCTTGAGCTTCCTAGCTTTGGCACGAGTTATGGGACCTTCTGGAATGGTGAATATATCCTCAGCTATGAGCTCTTCTTCCTTTTAGTTTTTCATGATCTCATCTGATTGGAGAGATATAGTCCCCAACGAATATTATCAACGTTGAAATCCTATATAACGACTTTTTTAGGTCCAACAACGTCACTCCTTCTTTCATTGAAACAACCCTTGACAAACATTGAGTATCCAAAACGAAGTTCTAGTTACAAAAACTCTAACAACACCAATGACCAAATATGACAAGGCAAGAGTCCTCCATATTAAACATGTACTTTAAGACAACTTAATAAAATACATCATGAAAAATATTCAGTATACACAGAAAATAATAATAACATTGCCATGAAATTTACTCATAGATATGGTGTGTAACAGTAGAAGAAGAAGATGAGCTTAACAACAAAGGTATCTTATATTTTTACATTAATATCACCATGTTTAGTTGTACATAGTGTCTGTCGTTGGTTCTAAATTAACACAATGGTTAAAACTGAAAACATATCAGTGAAGTCTGCCCACGTAACTTCTGCTCATCTGATTTGACATTTTCTAATCTTCACCGTTGAAATCTCTAACCAAAGGTCATATAAGCGATCAAGATTTTCACGTATTGAGGGAAAAGATAACTAAATTTCATTGGTTTATGATTACCTGTTCATGTTAGGTTTACTTAAGAGCATTTTAAGGACAAAAGAGTTACACCTCAGCAAAAAGTATGTGTGTACAACAAAGTATCTATTCATGTAATAAAAATGTGGAAAATGTCAATTTCTGTAAATTATTCACAAATCCTTTATATATATTTAGTACTAATTGGTTTGTCTGCATTATATGTGGGCATATAAATTTTATAAATAATTTTAAAGTTTATAATTTGGTGCTATAACATTTTATTGTTCTAAATTTATTGGATATGGTAAAAAATAACCACTTATATAATATCTGAAAAATTTTGATTTTCAAAATTAATTGCTTTTTTTAAATTAACACATTTTTATATATTTTTAAAATTTGGTAATATATTTTATTTGATGTATTTTACATATGAATGAAATATTTTAGACTTTTACATTCAACCTAGTTATAAAATATGATATCAATAATATTAATCATTAACCATTTTTTTAAGACAATAGTATCAGTTGTCCATAACTTATTACATTTATTATTTTTTGTTGAGTTCTTAAAAAAATGTACTTATATGAATTTTTCAAATCATTACACTTTATTGTACGTACGTAAGAATGTTGAAATAGATATTCTTTCGATTTACATGACTAATACAAAAAATATCAAATATCAATGATTGTACATTTATATATAAATACAATTTTCTTTTTAATTCATTTGTTTTCCTTTTTTGAATTATATCAATATTTTGAATTAAATTTTAACATTTATCTTTGAAAGAAGCTTTATAATAATCCATTTCAATTTTTCATTTAAACCAAATTCAATCTCAAATAATATATAAGATAGAAGATGTGACAGCGCCACACCCATACAATATATGGGTCCGCCCCTAACACAAACCGTAAACCTAATCTTCAATACAGCTAAGATCTCACTAAAGAACATTAAAAGAAGTCAACTCTCGAAATGGTAATCAATCATATCATACAATAATTTTATTCCATGTGCTCCCTACTCCTTTACCATTTCTTTTCTTCGCCTTTAAAAAAAAAATCCTTAAAGAACTCATTATAAGTAGCTCTAATGTATTACGCAGTTACGGAAAACATTAATTAAAACCATCGAAGTACATTTCTTTGGTTTAATTTTTAAAGTTAATATTAAAGTCATGAGGGAGATCGAGTTGGGGAACCATGGCGAGGTGGCTCAGCCGGACTGCATCAAAGCTCTCATTGTCGAATTCATCACCACCTTTCTTTTTGTCTTCGCCGGTGTTGGATCCGCAATGGCCACCGGTAAATTCTTTTCTTTTTATGTATATTACATTCACTCTTTGTAAATTACAGCTCATTTCCAATTTTAGCTAACCATTACCATGTCAATGGATCTAACTGTATTTTTGTTGGTGCACTTGAAACCATACTACATATTCAGACGATGACACTTATTTTGGGTTTTGTGACAAATATAGACAGTTTAGTCGGAAACACATTAGTGGGACTTTTCGCTGTGGCGGTGGCTCATGCATTTGTGGTGGCGGTGATGATATCGGCGGGCCATATCTCTGGTGGTCACCTCAATCCTGCGGTTACTATCGGCCTACTTTTTGGGGGCCATATCAGTGTCTTCCGTGCATTCCTCTATTGGATTGATCAATTGTTGGCTTCTTCCGCAGCCTGCTTCCTCCTTAGTTACCTCACCGGTGGAATGGTACATTATACATAACCCTTGTCTAATATACCAGTACTTAAACTAATATCAGGACGGAAAATATTATACACTATGGATCCAATAACACATTTCCATATTGTTATGCCATCGCTCCAAAAACTAATTAACCTTTTCTTTAATCTTCTTCTTTTTTTATTAGTTCTTTTGTTTAATCTAGAAACCAAGAAAATATTCAAAAGTAAAAGTAATATATGCTATAATGTTTTTGTATATACATTTATCAGCCATATTCAAATTAAATCTACTGAATATAATACAAAAAAGTTTTAAATAATTTATTTACTAAAAAATAACATTTCTATATCTAGTCAGATTGGTTAGACTTCAGTTTTAAATATAAATGAGAATATCTATTTCCGACATGTTCAACTAAGTACCCTAATTTGATATTGATACAAGTTACACATTTTGGTTAGGGAACTCCGGTCCATACGTTGGCAAGTGGTGTTAGTTACACTCAAGGGATCATATGGGAGATCATCTTGACATTCTCACTTCTCTTTACAGTTTACGCCACTATCGTGGATCCCAAGAAAGGATCTCTTGATGGCTTGGGCCCACTTCTCACCGGATTCGTTGTGGGAGCCAACATCCTTGCAGGGGGCGCCTTCTCCGGAGCTTCCATGAATCCAGCTCGGTCCTTTGGTCCTGCTTTGGTCTCCGGAAACTGGACTGACCATTGGGTATATTGGGTTGGACCATTAATTGGCGGTGGACTCGCAGGGTTCATCTACGAGAACGTCCTCATCGACCGTTCACATGTCCCACTTGCTGTTGACCATAATCAACCATTATTAGGCTAAGTGAACGTCACAAGCCTGTCTCATAGATCGTTAATGTGATACTATCTCATTAAAACCTTGTTTTGTAGCACTCGAGAAGATTTTCGATTTGGCTTAAAAAAAATGAAGTTTAATTATGTTTTCTTGCTACATTATCATAAACTCTACTTTCTATATGTTCATATCTTAAATATAAGAACAACTCCAATCGTGTTATCACCATTGCAATCCTTAACAAATAGTTTAATATTTTTTTTGTCTGTTTTAAAAAAATAAAATAAAAAAGGAACCAATCGCGGGCCGTCACGTGTCAGTAGGGTCCGCGAACAGTCCATAAAATCTTTATCTAAGAGCATGATCAACCCTAAAACCTTTAATGGGTATCTTAACTAACTTTTAATATTAATTGTGGACTAAGAGCATCTCCAACGCGGGATCGTTAACGATCCTTAGCGTTAGTTCCTATGCAATAAAGAATAAAATAATATTAAATCCATCGATGCAACTAAGGATCGATCTTTAATTAAGGATTTTAAGGATCGAATCCTTAGCCCTTTTTTTCTGGGTCAGAACAATTTCATTTTCTGATCCGTTTTGAATCTGTTTTAGATCCGTTTTTTTGTATTTCGGTTTTTGGAATCGTTACATATTCATTTACGACTTTTGAAGCTTCGGATTCGTTTCAGATATGTTTAAAATATCCCTATCCGAAACCAAAATACCCGAAAATATCCGTTTCAGTTCCGTTTCGGTTCTGTTTCAGATCCGTTTTTTTTTGTTTTTCAGTTTTTGGAACCGTTACATATTCATTTACGATTTTTGAAGTTTCGGATTCTTCTAAGATCTGTTTAAAATATCTCGATCTGAACCCAAAATACCCGAAAATATCCGTTTCAGTTTCGTTTCAGATCCGTCTTTTTTTGTTTTTCAATTTTTGGAGCCGTTACATATTCTTTTACGATTTTTGAAGTTTCGGATTCGTTTCAGATATGTTTAAAATATCCCGNTTCTAAGATCTGTTTAAAATATCTCGATCTGAACCCAAAATACCCGAAAATATCCGTTTCAGTTTCGTTTCAGATCCGTCTTTTTTTGTTTTTCAATTTTTGGAGCCGTTACATATTCTTTTACGATTTTTGAAGTTTCGGATTCGTTTCAGATATGTTTAAAATATCCCGATCCGAACCCAAAATACCCGAAAATATCCGTTTCGGTTACGTTTCTGATCCGTTTTTTTTTGTTTTCAGTTTTGGGAACCGTTACATATTCTTTTACGATTTTTGAAGTTTCGGATCCGTTTTTAATCTGTTTAAAATATCCCGATCCGAACCCAAAATACCCGAAAATATCTGTTTCGGTTCTGTTTCAGTTCCATTTCAGATCTGTTTTTTTTTTTTCAGTTTTTGGAACCGTTACATATTCTTTTACGATTTTTGAAGTTTCAGATCCGTTTCAGATCTGTTTAAGATATTCCGATCCGAACCTCAAATACCCGTAAATATCCATTTTGGTTCTGTTTCAAATCCGGTTTTTTGTTTTTCAGCTTTTGGAACCGTTACATATTCATTTACGATTTTTGAAGTTTCGGATCCGTTTCAGATCTGTTTAAAATTAAATATTTTTTTTAAGGACTCCAAATGGAGTACACCTTTGGACATGTATTTTTGAATGAGATCCTTCACTATTCAAACAAAAACAAAACAAAAAAAAATTAATTTAAAAAGAGCTAAGGACTCCAATGGTGGTAACACCATTGGAGATGCTCTAAGAGACTTAGTTAAGAGACTTAGTTAATTGTGTGCTACAATGCTAGTCTCTTAATTTGATCATAGCTTAAGGACAAAATCGCTTAAGCCTCTCTATGTGACTTAGAGGCTTTGCTTCTTTCTATATTCTATTGTTTTAAATCCTTTTTGATTTCCGGCGTTTGCTATGGTTATTGATCTTTCCCCCCTTATCAAGTTCCTTTCCTTTTCTCTCTCCACTCTCTGTCCTTTCTTGCTACGAAAGTTTCCTTAAACACATTCACATTACCTTTTCTGTTCTTTCGTATTATCACTTTCCTTTCTTATGAGGGTTAATTACCGGGCATTTAAGGCTCTCCTACCACCCCTCAATTCCGATCATCTCCCAACTCTATACTTTGTCCGGCGATCTTTGTTACTAAAGCACCGTCGCTCCTTGCTTGCCATGGCTGACCAATTGCAACTTGTTATACAATCCTTGAGGCTTGAGGAAGATGAGCCCATCACACTCCCTGATAGCCCGCGTTTCCGTTTGTTCTGTGATGAATCAATTAGTGTTTTGGGGAGATTGTTAAACCCGGAAGCACAACCGATGAACAAAATGATTGAGGCCATGCCACGTATTTGGAGGGTGTATGACCGTGTGAAAGGTTTGGCCTTGTCTCGGGATCGCTTTCAGTTCATCTTCCAACGTGAAGAGGATCTGCTCATGGTGTTGAAAGATCGACCATGGTCTTATAACCATTGGACGATGTTGATGGAAAGATGGACGCCTGAGCCTCCCGAGGACTTTCTCATGTCTTTTGATGTTTGGGTACAGATTAGTAACATCCCAAGGCAATACTTTACCTTGGATACAATCAAACGAGTGGCTAAAGCAATCGGAGAGGTGGGTATTATTGAGTATGATCCAGAGAAGTCACAGAAAACAGAGTATGTGCGTGTTCAGCTCCATCTTGATATCTCTAAGCCGGCATATACGTCTAAGGTTCTTAATATACCAGGAGGTTCGATTATGATCAAGTATGAATATGAAGGGCTTCGCAAAAGGTGTTTCCATTGCTTTCGTCTCACACACGATAACAAGTCGTGTCCCTTGATGCAAAAGCCAACTATAGATTCGAGGTGTGCTCTTGATGATTTACCCAAAGGTTACACTCGATGCACTGCAACACCTTTGGATCCCCCACCTGGTTTTCCCCCTCTTTTCCCATCTCTTCCCATTGCAGAACAGAGGATGGCTCTGTTATATGTCTCCCATTCTGATCCAACGGAACGACAAGCACGGATCATGCGGGTTCAACAATGGATTGAGGAAGAGAAGGCATCAAGCCTTCTGCACCAACCGAAGATTTTCCTGAGTGCGGGACATAAAAGAGATGGTGTGCTGGGCCCCTTTCCTAGCATTGCTTCAGGAGTTAGGGACAACATTCTTAATGGTAAACCTATTGCTTCATCGCCGGTTGTTGCTGAAGAAAGCAGTAATGAAACAGAGATTGCTTCCGCCCTAAGCCTGTCTCCAACTCTTACCGTGAAAGACCCATCAGGCTTCACTTTCGGAGCAAACAGAGCATCATCCTCCGTTGTTTCTGGGCTGAAGAAGAAGTACTGGCGCCGAAGGCCTTATGCGTGGAGGAGGAGAATACAAAGCCCGCGGAAAGATGGAGATATGGCGACGATGAAAGACTGTGAGCTGGATGTGATGGTGGCAAACAGTCTAGATGGCACTGGTAAACGGAAAGCTCCGTTTATGATTGAAGCTATGGTGTCTAAATCCCCCAAACATCATGACCTTACGGTGGCTTCCGTTTCGAAGCCACTGCAGCCCCAATGAGCGTGTGGAGTTGGAACTGTCAAGGTGCGGGTAGTACCGAGACAGTTCGTAGTTTGCGGGAAATGCGTAAAAAGGATTTCCCGGATTTTCTTTTCTTAATGGAAACGAAGCAGAAGAATAAGTATGTTTTTAGTTTACAACGTAGTTTGGGGTATGATCATGTGTTCACTGTTGAACCAGTGGGTTTGAGTGGTGGCCTTGCCGTGATGTGGAAAGGCTCTTTTGATGTTGAAGTTTTGTACTCTGATAAAAGAATAATTGATCTCAAAGTTATGATGGGATCTTTTTTGTTTTACATCTCTTGTGTTTATGGGGATCCCGTTAGAGAAAGAAGGCGCGTTGTCTGGGACAATCTGTCGCATATTGGCTTGTCAAGAGATGACGCGTGGTTGCTAGTAGGCGATTTTAATGAGCTTATGAACATCACCGAAAAGATTGGTGGTCCAGAACGACATGAATCAACCTTTTGGGACTTTCGTAATATGGCAGTGAACTGTAAAATCAAAGAAGTTAAAAGCTCGGGTACGCCATTTTCTTGGTATGGATGGAGAGATAAATCATGGATCCAGTGTAAGTTGGACAGGAGTTTCGCAAATGACGAATGGTTTAGACTTTTCCCGCGAGCTCATACGACATACCTTGACTTATGGGGCTCGGATCATAGGCCTTTGTTGATAAATTTCTCCCTGGAAACTGAAGAACGAGGTCGTGGAAGATTCTATTTTGATAAGTGAATGTTATCCCGACAAGGGATTGAAGATGTTATACGAAGAGGTTGGGGAGATGTGAACGCCGACTCTGAGCTAACGGTGGTTGATCGGATTAGTCGGTGTCGCCAAACAATTGCAGCTTGGAAACGCTCACAAAACTTCAATGCAGCTGATCGTATAAGTATCCTACATAGGACTCTGGAACAAGAGATAGCGAAACCAGCTCCTAATCCCAACCGAATGCAGGACATAAAACGGGAGCTAGAAACAGCTTACAATGAAGAAGAGGTCTTTTGGAGGCAGCGAAGTCGAGAACAGTGGCTGAGAGAAGGTGATCGAAACACGCACTACTTTCACAACTGTGTGAAAGGAAGGAAGGCTCTGAATAGAGTATTGATGTTGAAAGATTCGAATGGCAGAGAGCAGTATACCGAAGGATCTAAAGGCTCGATCGCGGTGGAGTTTTATTGAGATCTATTCATGAGTTCTAACCCCGGAGATATGGAAGAGTTTTTCCAGGATTTCACACCACGTGTATCGGCCGAGATGAACACGTTCCTGTCTGCACCAGTTACTAGAGAAGAAATCAAACAAGCCGCTTTCGGTATTAAAGGGAGTAGTGCACCAGGAGTTGATGGTTTCACGGGTGATTTTTACAAGAGGTTTTGGCATATAGTTGGCCCATCCATCACAGCCGAGGTGCTTTCTTTCTTTCAAACCTCATGTATGCCGGCCTCCTGGAATCACATGCAGTTGTTTTTATTACCGAAGATCAATAATCCATCGCTCATGACGGATATGAGACCGATAAGCCTTTGCTCGGTCCATTATAAAATTATCTCCAGGGTATTGTGTGGGCGTTTGAAGACAATTCTCCCAGACATCGTATCGGAAACACAAGGTGCCTTTGTCGCTGGTAGAGTGATCACGGATAACATTCTTATTGCTCACGAGATGATACATGCGCTAGGAACTAACTCAGAGGTTGATAACGAGTTTATGGCAGTGAAAACCGATATGTCTAAAGCGTATGACCGAGTTGAGTGGTGTTTCGTGGAAATATTGCTGGAGAAAATGGGCTTTTATCGTACCTGGACTCGCTAGATATTGTCCTGCATTTCCACCGTCACGTATTCGGTTCTATTAAATGGTAGACCGCATGGCTTCATCAAGCCGGAGAGGGGCATAAGACAAGGTGATCCCTTATCTCCTTTTCTTTTCGTCTTAGGTGCTGAAGCCTTAGTTCACGTTCTCAACAAATCGGAAGCAATGAATCGGTTGACAGGTATTCGACTCGACAATAGTGGTCCAGCGGTTCACCATATGCTCTTCGCGGATGATAGCCTTTTAATGTGTAAAGCTAATGCCGAAGAGAGTGATGTGTTAATGCAGTGTTTGCAGGCTTATGGTGACGTTTCCGGTCAACGTATCAATTACAACAAATCTTCCATTATCTTTGGTAAAAGAGTTGACGGAGCGAGAAGAGCAGAGGCTAAATCGTTTCTAAAAATATCCAAGGAAGGTGGTGAAGGATCGTATCTTGGCTTGCCTGAGTGTTTTAGCGGTTCTAAGCGGAAACTACTTAATTATATCCAAGAAAAGTTGCAAGCTCGGCTTCACGGATGGTATGCCAAAACCCTTTCTCAAGGGGGTAAGGAAATACTTTTGAAGTCGATTGGTCTAGCATTACCCGTCTATGCGATGTCGTGCTTCAAGTTATCCAAAGACCTATGTAAAAAAATTTCTGGTGCGATGTCTGAATTTTGGTGGGGTGATGAACAAAACAAGAAAAAGCTACCGTGGATTGCTTGGAGGAAACTTTGCAAGGCTAAAAGCGAGGGTGGATTGGGTTTCCATGATATTGGTGGTTTTAATCAAGCTCTTTTAGCCAAACAAGCTTGGCGCATTTGGTCGCAACCTGAATCACTCTTGGCTCGAATATATAAATCGAGATACTTCAAGGATGGAAGCATTTTCGAATGTTGGGAAGGGAAACGTCCGTCCTATGCGTGGCGAAGTATTTTGCATGGTCGTGAGCTCTTAAAGGTTGGTCTTACTCGGACAATAGGAAATGGGAAAGACACATATGTGTGGTTGGATAACTGGATCTTCAATGAATCGCCTAGACCTCCTCAAGGTTTACCCGGTGTGATGGACATTAGTTTGAGAGTCTCTGATCTTATCGATCAACATACATTGCAGTGGGACACAAGCAAGATCCGCAACCTGTTTATTCCAAGTGATGCTGAGCATATAATGAAGCTAAAAGTCTCCCCTGCTTATTGTGACTCTTACACATGGGACTACACTAACACGGGTGATTACACTAACACGGGTGATTACTCTTCACGAAGTGGCTATAAATTATGGGAATCAAACGTGAACTTTCAAGGGAGTCAAGACCAGGCTGGATCACTCTCTCCTGTTGAGAAAAATATCTGGTCACAGATTTGGAAACTCCCTACTTCTCCAAAGATTAGACACTTTCTATGGCGGACTTTAGCTGGTGCTTTAGCAGTTAATGAATGCCTCCATTATCGTCGATTACGAGCCACTTCTACATGCCCTCGGTGTGAGTTAGAACCAGAAACGATCAATCACATGCTCTTCCAATGTGATTTTGCTAAACACACTTGGTCTCAGTCTAATATTCCAGGTCCGTTAAATGGCTTCTCCCAAACATCGGTTTTACTTAATATTCATCATCTCTGGTCGGTTTGTACAAAACAAAAAGCTAGGTACCCGAACTGTACTTCCTTCCCATGGATCATGTGGCACCTATGGAAGGCTCGTAACGCCCTAGTGTTTGAGCAAATATCGTGCTCAGCTGGCTCTGTTGTGACGAAAGCCAAAGACGATGCTCAACTCTGGTCTACAATGGCTGCCGGCCAGGTTCCAGAGAATTTCTACTGTCCTGCTCCTTCGAATGATCCGCGGCCTCTAGGCCAGCATTGGCTAGCTCCTCCAGCAAGCTACCTCAAATGCAACATAGGTTCATCGTGGAATCAGTCGACTCAAAAGAGTGGTGCTGCTTGGATCGTTCGAAATCATCACGGGAAGGTTCTACTCCACAGTAGACGCGGTTATTCCTATATCAACTCCTCCTTGGAGGCTGATATCATGGCTATTCATTGGGCTACTGAAAACATTCATCGCATTCTCCCGGCCAAAATCATCTTTGAAGTTACATCTTCTGTGCTTCTTGAAGCCATCCACCAACCTTGTAAGTTTCCCAAATTTAATTTTCTGTTAAAAGACATCAAAGGTTGGCTACAGGAACTGGTCTTTTGGCGAGTGATCCAGACTGCCAATGTCAATAACAAGCCCGCCAAAGCCATTGCTCTGAGTGTCACTGCGGAAAATCGGTCTCAATCTTATATTTCTATTGGAGGTCCAAGCTGGCTTTCTACGGTTCTGGATGAAGAAGCATGTGCTGGCACTCTGGATTGATCTTAATCGTGCTTGCATACGAACCTGCTACTTAGGATGCTCTTTGGTGTCCCTCTGTTCTTGTAGGTTCTCTTTATATACTGCTCTGTTTTGAAGTTTGTTTGTTGGGGCACCTAATGGTGTTTTGTCGTTGGTCCTGTAGTTTATTTCTCTAGCCCATGGGGCTTCTGAACTTTGTAATTCCAGTTTAATGTCATAATCAGTGTTAAAAAAAATGTTAGTCTCTTAATTTAGGGTCCTTAGAAATAAAAAATTAATATATATTTAATTTTTTGACGGATCCGAAACGTATCCTAAACGCGAAATATTTTCGGTTATCCGTTAGACTCCGGTTCGATTCTTTCGGTTTCAGATATTTTTGGATATTTTCGGGTATTTTTGGGTATATTTTTCGGATATTTTGGGTTTGGATCGAGATATTTTAAACGGATCTGAAACCCAAAAAATCGTAAACGGATCCGTAACGGATCCAAAAACCGAAAAACAAATTAAACGGATCTGAAAACGAAACCGATCTGAAAATGAAGTTGTTCTGGCCCAAAAAAGGGTAAGGGACCGTCTAAGAGACGAATCTTACTTTAAGATCCCGTCTCTTACACTTTTGTTTTTTCTTTTTTTTCATTAAAAATAATGTTCAGAGACCGGATAAGAGACCCAGTTGATCCTGCTCTAAGGATTGATTCTTAACAAAAATCCTTATTTTTTTTTGGTTTAAGAGTTAAGAGACTCTTAAGGACTCCCATTGAAGGTGGTCTAAGATAACCCTCATAATTTCGTAAATAAAAGATTTAAAAGACCAACTCCCGCCATTTAGATTATGCATAACTCTTGCGCTTCATCACTGTTGTGTGTACGTCTCAAAGTTTTTGTTACATCCCAAACCTGACCCACTAAATTTTCAGGTTCAAAGCTTTTTTATTTCTTTTAATTTTAGCCATTTAAAGTCCATTAATCAAATTCAATTAAAAAGCCCATTTTTCTTTTTAAAACTAATTGTCTCACATCGGAAGTTTCATCTTCCCAAGCTTCCCTTCCTCTCCAATAAATAGAATTCTTCTCTTTCAGTTATTATTCATCAAGTCACTACAAGAAAACAGACGTTTAACGACGATCGAAATCGTCGCTAAATCGTCGGTATACGTCCTTAACGACGAATTAACGACGAAATCAAAATCGTCGTTAATGGATCGTCGCAAAAGAAAAATCGTCGTTAATTCGTCGTAAAATTGACGACGATTGAATTTCGTCGTAAACTCGATGTTAAAAATTAGTCGCAAATTCGTCGTTAATTTACGACGACTTAACGACGAAATGAGTTTCGTCTCTAAATCGTTATAAACTGATTGTAAACTAACGACGTATAAACATCAATTTTGGAACAAATTTTCGTCGCTAAATCGTCGTAACTTTACGACGATTTAACGACAACGTATGAAAACGATGTCGTCAAGTCGTCGTAAATTTACGACGATTTAACGACGACTATATTCAACATTCGTCGTTAAATCGTCGTAAATTTACAACAATTTAACGA
>OVAN01001511.1:189-40358 GCA_900406275.1 Anastatica hierochuntica
TTCCTATGATTTTATCATGGAGAGACAGCGGTGGTTCCTGCTCGTGTACAGGTTCTTGAACGTTCTCATGATGAGTGGTCGTGCCCCCGGAGGTATTTCGAAGAGTAGGCTCCTGGGAGTCTATATCCTGAGGAATACCTTCAGCGTTGGTATCAAATTTCAGAGTCTGGATCGTGCCTCCGGAGATATGCTTTTTAAAATTATGGATTTTGGTCTTTGGGAACCAAAAAGTTGTAAGAACTTGGGCTGGTTGGTTATCCAGGATGGCTGTGGTTGCTACCATCTCAGGACAGCTACCTTCCTGCTGCTCTTTCGGTTCACTATCGGTTTCAGCTTTAGTAGCTATATCGATACTAGGTTTTTCGATACCTTCAACTGGTATGATTCGTTTGACGAGGGGATCAGAGGTTGAGGCTATCACTGCCAAGGCGTCTGCTGAGGAATTTTCTCCTCGTGGAATCCTTGTTAGTTCAAATTTACTGAACTGCTTAGTGAGGTTTTGGACGACCTCAAGGTATGCCCCCATTCTTTCGTCCCTCGTTTCATATTCCTCGTGGAACTGGCTAGTTATTAGCTGTGAATCACTATAAGTGTTCAGCTCTCGGAGCCCGAGGCTTAGAGCTAGTTTCAATCCCGCGATGAGTGCTTCATATTCGACTTCATTGTTCGAAGCATTGAAGTGGAGCCTATAAGATTGCTCGATAGTCTCGCCAGCTGAGGAAGTCAGCCTTAGGCCTATCCCTGAGCCTTGTCTTGATGATGCTCCGTCGACGTGAAGGCTCCATTTAGGAGCTATCGAGTCTGCGTCTAAATGCTTGGATGCTAGCTCAATAACAAAGTTTGCTAGGACTTGAGCTTTTGCTGCTGTTCGAGGTCTATACTCTATATCGTATTCGCTGAGCTCTATGGCCCATTTAGCTAATCATCCAGATTTGCTAGGACTATGTAGAATCGTACGCAACGGCTGTGAAGCCATTACGATGATTGAGTGCGATTGGAAATAGGATCGCAGTTTTCTGGCAGCTGCTACAGCTGCCAAGGCTAATTTTCCATAGCAGGGTACCTAGTTTCTGCGTCTATTAGACTTTTGCTAGTGTAATAGACATATCTCTGCTCGTTTTGCTCTTCTCGTACCAACACGCCGCTGACTGCGGCCGAAGATACGGCGACATATAAGTATAATGGTTCCCCGACTACTGGTTTGGACAATATCGGGGGTTCAGAGAGGTATTCCTTCAGTTTCTTGAACGCTTCCTCTCACTTATCATCCCATAAGAACTTCTTATTATTTTTTAGAAGTTTATAAAATGGGAGGCACTTATCGGTGGATCTGGATATGAATCGATTTAAGGTGGCGATTCGTCCGGTCAATCTTTGTACCTCTCGAGTAGTTCTAGGTGATGACATCTCGAGAAAGGTTGCTATTTTTTTCGGGTTAACCTCGATACCTCGTTCGGTTACCAGGTATCCGAGGAATTCACCTGACGGTACCCCGAAGGTACACTTAGCGGGGTTTAGCTTCATATCATACTTGTTTAAGATATCGAAGCATTCCTTGAGGTAGGAGACATGGTTCTCTCGATAACTGGAGCCATTGCGCTAGATACCTGACGGGTGAAAGAGAGTCCGTTCAAGTATCCTGAGTCTTGCACATGCCAGGTCAATATCATGAGATTGACATGGGGTATTTGAATCGCGGGGATGGAAACAATTGTCCTCTATTGATAGGAATCGAGGCTCCCTCACTAGGTCTTGAAACAGGTGGAGGAGGGAGTAATAGGTAGCTGCCATGTATGGTACCAAAGTTCTGATCAGGTATCATATCAGTTATCTGTCAGATATCGTACCAGAATCTGGTTAGATATCGTATCAGATACCTGCCACGTATCGAACCAGGTTCTGGTCAGGTATCGTGTCAGATACCGGTCAAGTATCGTACTAGAATCTGGTAAGGTATCGTATCAGATACCTGTTAGGTATCGTGTCAGATATCGGTTAAGTATCGTACCAGAATCTGGTTAGGTATCGTACCTGGTACCTGTTAGGTATCGTACAAGGTACCTGTTAGGTATCGTACAAGGTACTTGTTAGGTATCGTATTAGATACCTATCAGGTATCGGACCAAGTGCTGGTCAGGTTTTGTACCTGATACCTGACTGGTATCGCACCAGGTACTTGTCCGATATTGTACCAGGTACATGTTAGGTATCGTATCAGATACCTATCAAGTATCGGACTAGGTACCCGTTAGGTATTGTATCAGATACCTATCAGGTATCAGACCAAGTTCTGGTCAGGTATTGTGTAAGATACCTGTCAGGTATCGTACCAGAATCTGGTCAGGTATCATGTCAGATACCTATCACGTATTTTACCAGGTTCTGGTCAGGTATCGTGTAAGATACCTGTCAGGTATCGTACCAGAGTCTGGTCAGGTATCGCATCAGATACCTGTCACGTATCGTACCAGGTTCTGGTCAGGTATCGTGTCTGGTGCCTGTCAAGTATCGTACCAGGTACCTGTTAGGTATTGTATCAGATATCTATCAGGTATCGGACCAGGTACTTGTTAGGTTTCGTATCAGATACCTATCAGGTATCGGACCAAGTTCTGGTCAAGTATCATGTTAGATACCTATCAGGTATCGTACCAGAATCTGGTTAGGTATCGTATCAGATACATGTCACGTATCGTACCAGATTCTGACCAGGTATCGTGTCTGGTACCTGTTAGGTATCATACCACGTACCTGTTAGGTATCGTATCTGATACCTATCAGGTATCATACCAAGTTCTGGTCAAGTATCGTGTCAGATACCTGTCAGGTATCGTACCAGAATCTGGTCAGGTATCATATCAGATACCTGTCACGTATCGTACCAGGTTCTGGCCGGGTATCGTGCCTGGTACCTGTTAGGTATCGTACCAGGTACATGTTAGGTATCGTATCAGATACCTATCAAGTATCAGACCAAGTTCCTGTCAGGTATCGTGTCAGATACTTGTCAGGTATCGTACCAGAATCTGGTCAGGTATCGTACCTGGTACCTCTCCGATATTGTACCAGGCTCCGATTCGGCTGAGATCTTTCCAGAGCCTTTTGTTCAGATTTGCGGGGACCTGAGGCTGAGGTCTCACAGGGTCCTCTTGCTCAAGTTCGCTGGGGACCTGAGACTGAGAGCTCACAGGGGCCTCTCGCTCAAGTTCGCTGGGGACCTGAGGCTGAGAGCTCATAGGAGGCTCTCGCTCTGGTTCACTAGAGACCTGAGGCTGGATCTCATAGGAGCCTCTTTTTCAGGTCTACGTGGAGCATTATAAAAATCTGCACGAATTTTGCACATTACGGATTGGATTTTGTACGGAATAGCTTTCAGAGAAAATTTTCAGAAAACTGTGTATGCACGGAACAAGTTTCTGATAAAACTTTCAGAAAACAGTATACGCCCGGATTTTGCACGAAACAGTTTTCTGATAAAACTTTCAGAAAACTGTGTACGCACGAATTTTGCACGGAAAGTTTTTTATAAAACTTTCAAAATTCGGGTTGATCCAAATCACGATCGATTGGATCCATCCTTAGCTAGCAGAGTGAGGGATTCAATGATTTCGTCCCCACAGACGTCGCCAAAATGTGGATCACGAAATCCACACTTGAATTTATTAATGTTTAGATGAGGAAGAAGAAATTCGTGGGTTGAATCCCGTATGAGCTATTGATGGATAAAACGAATGTTTGGATTGATATCGACAAAAGTATTACATAAGAATCGAATAAGAAATTGATGATCTCGATCACCAAAATATATTAACGACAAGAGGATTTTTTGATTACAAAAGACAAATAATCAAATCTCTTAATTTAGACTTTTCTTTGTTGTACTTAAGAATGAATAGAAGAAGAAGAAGAAAATGAATAATCATAAAAAATATTATCACGTGAGAAGAAGAAGAAGAAATAGATAATCATAACAATAATTATCCTCGTGAGAAGAAGGAGCTCCTCCCTTAAATCTTGACTTCTTCCCCTTTATATACTCTTTAGGTCTTGCCACCTTTAGTTCCACAATTCCCTGAAATTATGACCACATTATCTCAACTTCTTCCACTTTTCTCGTAGACTCGGTCAACAGCCAACCTCCAACTCATCATGGACCTTACGAGGCTTTTAAAAGGTTAATAGTTTGCTAGACGAAATGGACCTTGCAAAAGGGGGAGATTCAGGCCCAACAAATATACATATTTTCTCTCTCCAATAAAATAAAATAAATTTAAATATCATTTTTTTTTTGTCATCTCTCAAGTATTCTTTTTCATCTATCTTTTTATTTATTTTTTCTCTATATTTTATTTTCCATCTCATTCTTACTCTTTTCTGCTTTTTCTTCTTCATATCTTATCTTTTTTTCAACATTTATCATTTGTCTCATATCATCGATTCTCTTTCTACAAATTTTTCATCTGTGTACAGATGACTCTGTGAACCCTCAATACATCTTTCCTCTTTCGAAAGGCTAGTCCACTAACATTATATAAATATTCGTTGGACTAGTCCACAACTGGTATTCATGAACAACACTAGACATTTTTGGAATAATCCACATGTTCTTATTGTTGGACTAGTCCACCTAAACGTTTTAACTTACCATTGTCATTATATATGTAGGATGTTATGGATCATACTAGCTTTGCTTCACACCCTTGACTACAACCTATGGTACGTCATGTTGCTCTTACATATACACTTAAGTTTCCGTAGGATTAGTCCACTCTAATGCTCCCCTTTATACATTCTTGTTCACTTCAGCAAGCACACAAAGTTCAGGTACACACTTCCCTGACAATTGAATTACTTCTTACATTGAAAAACAAACACATATACTATTTTCTGCATATGAATCCTAATGACCCTACAACACCAACATTTTCTCTGCAACTACAAGTTGTGGTATGTAATCTAGCTTGATATTTACATTTTGATGGACCATCAAACTAGTCCATACATCTAAATACTAACACTCATAAGACTGTTGGACTAGTCCACATGTTCATCTCGCTTATTGGACTAGTCCACTTGTCCACATTTTTATCTTACTACTCGACTAATCTATAATGATAATAGTTACAGTAAAAATCAGATGAAATCAAATTAAATGTTTTTTGTTTTAGCGAGAAAAAATATTAAATTCTCATACGAAATCAAAATCCAAACGAACAATTACGAGAAAAATCAAAGACGGTTTTTGTTTAAAACTAACAAAACATAGACAAAAAATGATGAATTTATGATGTCAAGGGAATCAAACAGACGTGATGAGTGATCAGTGAAGCCAGAGTAAACTCGAAGAGCTTGCTCTGTTTAGTCCGGAACGATGAATTTTTTTAAGACCAGGGATGAGAGTCCTCCTCTCTCGGCTTGTATAAGCTCGCAGATAACTCAAAGAGTTGTAGATTAATATTCAAAATAGCGTAATCAAAAGAATACAAGAAGTCTCTACTTATAAAGCCTTAGATAAAACCAAATCTAAATCTCCTAAACTAAAAAGGAAAACATAACTTAATTAAAACAAATTAAAAGATAAAATCTAAAGAATATCTTCTAATGATCGTTGGAGTCAACGGTGGCTGCATCAGGTCCCCCCACCTGAAAAAAATTCGACCCCGAATCTGCTGGTAAATCCACTTTCTCTGGTTCATGTCGATACAAATGTTTGACATTGAAAACATTAGCCGTTTTGACGTGGTCCGGAAGCTTTAAACGATAAGCATTTGCGTTGATTTTCTCGGTAATCTCCAATGGTCCGATCTTCTGTGCTTTCAGTTTTTTGTAGTCACCCACACTGAACCTATCCTTTGTACGAACTGCCCACACAAAGTCGCCAACGTCAAACTGAACATCCCGACGCTTCTTATCCGCGCGTCGCTTATAGGTGACAGTCGACTTTGTTAAATTGTTTGTTGTTTGTCGGTGAATGCGGCCAATGTCTTCGACAAAGTCAATAGCTGTCCCGTGGAAACGAGACAGGTCCGGCGGTGATGTCAATTCCAAAGGACCACGGGGAGTGAGGCCGTAAACGATATGAAATGGACTGAAACCGGTGCTTCTATTTGTTGCATGGTTATGGGCTAACTCGGTGCGACTCAAAGCCATGTCCCACTGAGCTATGTTATTGCCGACCAAACTCCGAAGTAGGTTTCCTAAGGAGCGATTAGTAACCTCAGTTTGTCCATCTGTTTGGGGATGATACGCGGAACTCATGTCTAAACTTGTCTTCAAAAGTTTCGAGACAAAACGCCAAAAATGACTTAGAAACCGAGAATATGCCCTGCATTGCCGCAAGGAGAGTATGACGACGACTCAGAGCATCGGCGACGCGATTCAACTTCCCTGCTTCATGCTTGATAACGAAGGTAAATTGTTGAAGATAAGCTATCCAGGAAGCATGTCGGAAAGAAATTTTGTCTTGACTGCCAAGATATTTAAGCGTGACATGGTCGGTGAATAAGATGAACTCTTTGTGAAAAAGATAATGACGCCAATGCCGAACCGCTTGAACTACAACATAAAGTTCGACGTCATAAGTACTATACCGAGATCGTGCACCCGCTTACTTCTCACTGAAATATGCAATGGGTTTGCCCTTCTGACTAAGAACTGCGCCAATTCCGAGTTTGGACGCATCACAATGAAGTTCAAAAGGGATCTCAAAATCCGGTAACGCGAGGACTGGAGCTGTCGTCAACAGCTGTTTGATCGTGTGGAAAGCCTTAGTTGCGTCCTCCGTCCATTGAAAAGATGTCCCTTTCAGACAATTTGTAATAGAAGACATGATTGAACTAAAATTAGGGACGAAACGACGGTAAAAAGAAGCCAACCCGTGGAAACTACGAGCCTCTGTCAACGTAGTCGGCACGGGCCATGAAGCGATGGCTTCAACTTTCCGCTGGTCCACTCGAAGTCCTATTGCCGAGACTATATACCCGAGGAACAAAACCTCAGTAACTCCAAGCTCACATTTTTTCTTTGCAACGTACAACTTTTGTTCGCGTAAGACGCGGAGAACATCACGAAGATGGGACAGATGTTGGTCCATAGACGAGCTAAAAATTAGTATATCGTCAAAATAGACCACTACAAAACGACCGATAAAAGGTCGTAAAGCTTGATTCATGACTCGCATAAAAGTTCTTGGAGCATTTGATAGACCAAAAGGCATTACCAACCACTCGAATAGACCTTCGCGCGTTTTTAATGCAGTCTTCCATTCATCTCCCGGCTTGATACAGATTTGATGGTACCTGCTCTTAAGATCTAACTTAGAGAAGACCGAAGCATTACCGACTTGGTCTAAGAGATCGTCAAGACGCGGAATCGGAAAACGGTAGCGGGTCGTGATCTTGTTGATTGCACGACTATCAACACACATGTGCCAAGAACCATCCTTCTTGGGAACAAGCAATGCCGGGACAACACAAGGGCTCAGACTATGCCGAAGATACCCTTTAGCTAGAAGTTCTTCCACCTGTCTACGTAACTCCTCGTGCTCCTGAGGACTCATACGATAATGTGGACGGTTAGGTAAAGTAGTGTTTGGGACTAAATCAATTTGGTGTTGTATATCACGAAAAGGTGGAAGTCCCGCAGGAAGGTCATCGGGGAAGACGTCTGCGAATTCATCAAGTAAGTTATGAAAGATCGCGGGAACAGGAGCAGTAGGTGACGCAGTCGGCGAACTCGCAACCAAAGCAAAAATCATGGGAGCATCTTGAATTTGTTGTTCAAACTCTGACTTAGACTGGAGCAGCGACGGTTTGGTGGCCGACAATTGGTCCATGCTCTTGTCCTTAGCAACTTCCTGAGAAGGTAAAAGAGTTATCTTCTTACCATTGAACATAAAAGAGTAAATATTTATCCCTTCTTATTCATCGTCTTCAGTCTCTAAATCACTGAAGCACAAGTAAGATTTATCCCTTCTTTTGGTAAGGTTTGGGCACTCAGTCTTAAGATGATTGAAATCCTTGCATTCTAGACACTTTATTTCTTTATGTTTTGTCAAAGAACATTTCATCTTCATATGGCCATATCCTTCACATGCAAAATATTGAATCTCATTCCTTCTTCTTCCAAGATCTTTCTCACCGCGAAGATTTCTACTTCCAGACTGATCAGAATCAAAATGACCAAAGTTTTCTTCCCCATAATTTTCTGAGCGGTTCAATGTCTTATTAGTTCTCTTTTCAACTCGTTTGAGTATCTTACCGAAGTTCCTTGCAAGTAAACTCATGTTGTCTTCATTTTTTTGAAAACGTTCATATTTTTCTTCAGCTGAGAATGCCACATCTTTGTGTGTGTTATTTATGTTTGCAGTAGCTTCCATTTTCTCGCCTTGAGCATTCCTATGAGGTTTTCAAATTTAAGTTCATCAGTATTTTCTATCATTTTTAACACAGCCTTATGTGCATCATACTTGGGCGACAAACACCTCAATAGTTTCTTAACAAGTTTTTTCTCCTTATATTTTTTGTCTAGCACATAAGCTTCAAGTGCCATAGTGCTTAGCTTAGAGTTGAAGCTTCTGATTGATTCACCATTACCCATTTTGAGATTCTCAAATTGAGAGGCAAGATGATTAAGGCGAGTTCTCTTCACGCTTGTGTCACCTTCAAAAGAGTTCATCAGAATATTCCAAGCTTATTTTGTCGATTCACTCCCTTGGAATTAAACTTTGATGCAGTCTTTTCCAGGTCAGTCTACTTATCCTTTGGTTTAGATATTCTCTTCCCATATGTGGTTTCAACATAAGGTTCTACCCATCCAACTTTAACAGAGGTCCATGCATCGTCATCTACAGACCTAATTAACTACATCATCTTAACTTTCCAGTGACCATAGTTATTTTCATCTAAGACTATGAGCTTTTTGCACGACAATGAGTTCTTTTCCAGTGTCAATTCTTCTTCCCAAGATATCAACTTGTGTGTTGATTGAAAGGCTCTGATACCAATTGAAAGAACACTTAGAGCAAAACTCAGAGACTAAAACAAATTAAATTTCCTCGAAACACCTTTTTTATTAGATACCGCTCAAACAAATCTTACAAAGACTTTGTTTGATCAGATTTACTTGATTTGCTCACAACCTTTTGCAATCAAGACTGACTAATATCTAAATCCCAACCTAACTAGAAGAATCAACAGTTCCTTGTTTCACCCAAAATTCATATTCTCTCAACTCACTTGAATAAAGCTCTCTCGCTAAAACCCTAACCTCAATTCTTCGAGACCCTTCCTTTTTATATTGATGGCATTGTGATCTCTTTTCTAAATATCTCCAAATCTTCTAGATTCACCAAATCTTTATGCTATCATATTTTTCATTTCTTGTGTCAAGATGTGACACATCATCTATCGTGTTCCTGCCAAAACATCGTGTGTCACTCAACTCCTAATTGTTGCACCACCACCCATCCGCAACATCCTCATAGGGCAGACCAATCTTCTCTTCTTTATTTAGTTTCAAATGGTGGCAGGAAGTTAATACTAATAAAATTGATATCAACTGCCAAACTTACTACAACCTACAAAGTTGATATCATCACATTGAAATTCAAAGAATTTTAGTGTTGTGGAGTGATATCTTCTCCATGGACTATTGTGATGAACCGAGATGAGGTAGAGAAACCTTTTTATTTTGGAGAGAAAATATTAGTTATTAGAGAACGAATTAGATTTTCATTATCCTCTGTTCTTTTCTGGGTGGTTATTTCGATCCTTGAATGAGAATATAATCATTCTTGTTTCTTAAAGAATGGCTTATTTTATAAGAAAGATCCATAAGCTCCATAGAAAAGTTTGGTATTATTCTGAGTCCAAACATAACAATGAGACTAATGCATAGCTCATAACATAATGCTTTTGAATTATAGAGCTTTAATTATTATGAAGTCACCACTTAAATCTAAATGCAATGCTTTAATAATGATAAGCCTGAGAGTTCTTTTTATCGTGGAAACTCGCTGAGAAAGAAATTAAGAAATGACAACAAAAGACTACACACACTCATGTCTCATTAACAACTTCAAGTTGAATATCATTTGATAACATTAAGGGAAAAAATATTGAATTTCTTGAGTTTGTTAAAGATGCTTTACTCTCATTCTTTTGAAAGACCAAGGATCCACTGTGAGAGATGAGTCTGGCTCAGCCCGAGAGCCTTCGTTCAAGATTGGTCCTAAGCTCTGCAACTCCGAGTTAAATTCCCTTTCAAAATTGTTGTTATAAACGCGTAAACAGACATATTAGTCCTTGATAAGTTGTATATTAAGGGTTTTGAAAGATTAGCCTTTAAAAACAGTTGTTTGTCATGTTATTTCTTACAAAACGACTATGTGACGGTTGTGTTTCTTATCATTGTCTTCTGCGGATGAGACTAGCTATTGATGTCAATAGACGATGATATCAACTATCGTGTGGTTGCAGCATATTGCAGGCATATTGATTTCAACTTCTCCAGTTTCTGGAAGATCAGTAAAGATCAGTGTAAATATTGAAATTCATCACACTATTAATAGTGTATTTGGATATTATGCTATTATTGTGCAATAGCATAAACAATAGTCTCATCGATCCTGACAAACATAACATTTAATGAAACAAAAAAAATCTTGAGGACATTGAAGAGCCAACCATGTTTCACTTGTACAGAGCAGCCTCATAGATAAAAAACACTTTCATATTTAGGGTCAACTCTCCAGAAGAAAAAGAAACTTAATCAGCAAATTATTTTCCAGTGTGCTTTTACAACCTATATATATGGTCGACTTTTCTATCTTGGCTTGAGGCTCCAAATATGAAACATAAACAATAAAAATATAAGATCATTAGTGTTATTATCTAGTGTATTCTAAGCTTAAAAAGGATGCATAGGAAGCAATGAGGAGAGAGACATTTTTACCAGAAATATAATAATACTAAGATATCAGTCTCTGTCTTTGATTCACATAACTCCATTTGGTGGTTGGAAACAAAATTACAATGTAAATTCACTTATAAAGATGAGAAGTAGACCGAGCAGGATGGGGTTTAGATATGATAGAAACAACATAATCCAACGAAGAAAATTGATTTAAGGAACGAATCTATCATCATTTGGATCAAGCCTGTGAAATTCATAGCTACTTGAAAAAAACCCAGCGCAGACCCTATTAATAGCTTGAGATGAAACAATTTATTCTTAGAAACATTTAAATTCTAAATTGAAAATATCCATGTTGAAAAAATGTACAATGAACTTAGATGGTTTAATATACCTTTATGAGGCCCTTAAGTTGAATTTATTTGCTCACTGGGATCTTGTACCGATTCTCCATGTTTTCATAATATCGTCATCATCATCAGAACATGCAACAGAGGTAGCTTCTAGAGGACGCGGTGGACCAATAATGTCCTCCTCTTCATCAGAATCATTACAATTCTCGGATCCTTTGGTGGCGGTAGTGGATGATCCATGGTGTTGAGTGGAGGCATTTACAAGTGGGCTGGTGTTGTAATAATCGGCGAAGAGGTCATTTGGGAATAAGGTTGGATTTATATAGGTGGGATTCGAAATGCCGTTGTTGACGGAAGAGGAGTTGGAGAGGCAATTCACTAAATGTCGACATAAAAGCAGCAATCAAGAGAGGGGGAGTTACGTAGAAGGAGTGGGGAGGGTGGTGAATTGAAAGCGGTGGAGGAATAGAGCGTAACGGACTAGGGTTTGTGTTGTGAGGATTGGAAGCGTCAGTGGTGGACGTTTTGAGGAAGACAATTTAGTGTAGATTTTGGGCCACGTGGCCTAGAAGATGGTTGAGAAACTTTGCCGTTTTTTTGTTGCATATATCGTGGTGTTGCGTCATCGTTCATTGAAAACGATATGCGTTGGCTGGCAGAACAGCAGGTCGTTGGAATCTGATGTGGCAAAAGGGGACAACCTTGGTATGAGGTTTAGGTAGGCACATTGAGAAGCCATTATTATCCCCTTTTAATTAGTTAGATTAGATTTGTGAAATAAAGTTGCTTGAGATTAAAAGTTAGTGCGCTTGATTACAAGTGTACCCTTAATGAATCAATTTGATTAATGAGATAATTAATTTTAATGAGTTTATTTAAAAAATAAAAAAAATTATTACTCAAACACATTTAATTTAGATAATAAAGGTCAAACGAATTTTCAAATTAAAAAAGAACTACTTTCAAAAACAAAATTAGTATAAAAAGGAAATAAAACTACTTTAAATAATTAGAAATTATATTTGGTTTCTTAATAAATTAATTTATTTAGTTTTTTCTAAAAAAAATCAATTGAATTATTATGAAAATAAAACCTTTAAAAGAATGGAAAAGAAAATTTTCAAATAAAAATAAGTATTTGAAATTTTTTAAAATTCACTTTTATTTTTTTCTTTAAAAAATCTTATATTTTTATGAAGTGGGTTTGTAGGAGATTAAAAGTTCATAACTTGTTTTTTCATCTTGAGAAACATAGTAATACAGAACAAGGTTCCAAATGCAAGATTAAGCTGATACTCAGCCTCACATAGATTTATCCAAAAAATCAAGCCAATGAACGTAGAAAAACAAGGCGATCAATAGAATCACGAAACAGAGGGTTGTACTCTCTCACAGGCAAAGATATCCGAGAGCCAAGATGGATGTCCGGATGCTACGTAAGAAGAGAGTTGGTTCCTCTTGATTACGCTTTGAGCTATGAGATGAGCCCCTTTATTCCGATTTCTAGCTTCTACCTCAAGATTTCAACAATTGAACCCAACCAAAGCGTTTAAGATAGAGGAATAATGGTGATAGTAAGATGGCCAAGCTTTTGGACGTTGAACAGCTCTAATAATGTTGGCATTTTCAAAAGAGAAGATGATGTTGCTAAACCTGTGAGCTTTCATACTTTCAATTGCCCAAACCAGAGAGGTGAGTTGAGCGTTTTCAAGAGAAATCATGTTGTAGAAAGACCTCCGACTATGAATGATGATTATACCTTCATGGTTTCTCACCACCCAAGATGCTCCTCCCAATTGATGATGCTTTCACCAGGAAGTGCCGACATTACACTTTAACCATGGAGGTTTGGGAGGTATCCATTTCTTACGTTCTAAAGAGTGAGACACCTCAATGCTCCTTCGTAAATCTACAACCTGCTGTTCAGATACGAACCATTCTTCCGAGTCTTCAAGAGCTTTTTTGGATGTCTCAAGCAGTGGGAAGAGTTTTCCTTCTATGGAAAAAGAGTTTCTATTTTTCCATAACCTCCATAGGATCCACGGGAAGCTATGCCTAACATCTTCCTGAATGTTTGAGTTTTCACTCATGGTGAAGAGGAAAGAAATATTAGCGTAGATGGAGGTTTTGGAGAAACCATTCTCTAGCGACGGGATTTTTGAGAGAGCCCAAGTTTATCGTGCAAAAGGACAAATGAACAACATATGATTCACGGATTCCACTTCGTATCCGTAGTATTGAAATCTTTCATCCATCTTCATTCCTCTTTCCAATAGCTTTTCAGCCACTGGTAATGCACCTTTGAGAATTTTCCACATGAAGTTTTTGATTTTTGATGATGTTTTGAGCTTCCAAACTTTACGCGTGAGAGAGTTTGTAGATGGTTGGGCTTCAGCTTGTAGGATTAGCTCCTCATTCTTAATCTGGTTAGCCAAAATATAAACTGGTTTGGTTGAGTATTCACCAGATTTTGTATGCTCCCAAACCCAAAAATCTTCTCTCTCAGGAAGTGGCTTAAGTGATAAGATGAAGTTCTTATCCTGTTCAAAATACAGATCCTCTAACAGTTCACCAATCCAGAGGCCAGAGTCCTTGTCGATCAAAGCCTGGACCGTGAGTTCAATGTCTACTATCGGATTTTTCATAAGGGGTGGTCGCCAAACTCTATCAGTGACCCATGGCTCCATCCAGACTTTGATTGAGCTTCCATTGCCAATTTGTTTCCTTATTCCTTTCGTAAGCAGTTCTCTCCCATAGAGCATGCTTCTCCAGCCGGATGAATCATGATCCGGATAGTAACGACTTTTGAGAAAGGCAGAACAGAGGCTGTCTTTGAAGTGGAGGAGCCTCCAAGCTTGTTTCCCCAATAGCGCCTGGTTAAAACATTCTAGGTCCTTGAAGCCAATTCCTCTGTTATCCTTAGAAAGACAAAGATTTTCCCACGAGATCCAATGGATCTTTTTCTTGTTTGCTTCAGCATTCCACCAATAATCACTCATTGCCGAGGTAAGAGAGTGAAGTGTACTCTTTGGCAATTTGAAGCAACTCATCGCATAAACGGGAAGAGCTAATGCTACTGCTTTTAGGAGAATTTTTTTGCCTCCAAAAAAAATTTTCCTTCCAAACCAAACCGATAATTTGTTCCGTAGTTTCGAGTGGATATATTCCAACATATTTGCCTTTGAGCCGCTGAAACATTCGGGAAGCCCCAGGTAAGTTCCTGCTTCACCTTCGTTTTGAATGTTCATCAAGCTTTGAATGTTTTTCTTTACTTGATCGTGGACCTTTGAGCCGAAGGATATAGAAGATTTGTTTGGATTAATAACCTGACCTGTGTCCTTACTCATCAATGTGAATAATTTGTTTAAGCTTGGCACATTGAGAAACCTCTGCTTTGCAAACAAAAAGAGTGTCATCCGCGAAAAGTAGGTGGTGGATTGATGGACCTGTTTCCGAGAATTGAAGACCTTGAATATGTCCTTCTCTTTTGGCCATATTGTGTAAGTGGCTTAAACCTTCTGTACACATGACAAAGAGGAAAGGAGACAAGGGGTCTCCTTGCCTCAATCCATGGTGGGGGTTAATCAAACCGAATGTTTGATTGTTAATGAGAACCGAGAAGGTGGGAGTGGTGACACAAAGCATTATCCAATCGATCCATCTCTCGTGAAACCCGAGAGCCTTTAGTAATGCCCGAAGGTAGTTCCACTCCACTCTGTCGAAAGCCTTCAACATGTCTGTTTTCACCGCTAGAAACTCTGAGGATACTCTGAGATGAGTTCTTAAGGTTGTGAACCGTTTCGTGTGCAATCAAGACGTTTTCCTAGATTTGTCTGTCCGCAACAAATGTTGATTGTGTTGGAGAGATAATCTCATCGAGAATAGGCTTTAATCTTCCCACTAAGATTTTCGAGACTGTTTTGTATAGGTCGTTGCAGAGGCTTATCGGAGATTGAATCATACATGAGTTCCGGTTTAGCGATCTTTGGAAGGAGGAACATATTTGTATAGTTTCATTCTTTTGGAAGTATACCTTCCGCGAAAAACTGTTTTACTTCCATTGTGATTGGTTCACCAACAATGTCCCAATATTGTTGGAAAAACAAGCTTGACATGCCGTTCGGTCCGGGAGCGCTCGCGGGTTTGATCGAAAAGATGGCAGCTTTAATCTATTCCGATGACACATCCTTAATCAGGGTTTCATTCATCTCTTGTGTAACTTTTGGTGCAAAGCCTCTAAAGAAATTTTCGAATGTGAGAGGGTTTGAGGAAGCAAAGAGATTCTGAAAATATTTGGTTGCGACCTCACCTTTTGAAGCCTCAGATCGTTGATAGTTGCCTTCATCGTCTTTCAATTTTTCAATCCAGCTTTTTGCTCTATCGGCTTTTACCGATTCATGAAAGTATTTTGTATTTGAATCTCCTTCTTGCAACCACTTGGATCGGCTTTTCTGTTGCCAATAAATCTCTTCGTCACTGTAGGCTGCGCCTAATTCCTTTTGGAGGGAAAGGATCTGGTTCCTATCAGGGTTAATTGCATATTGTTCAGTCTCTAGATCTTGTTTGAGAAGCTCGATTTTGTCTGAGGAATTGATCGAGTTCTATATTTTCCTTAGGCTAAGAGCTCTTCTGCAATTTCTGATTTTAGTAGATACATCAAGCTGACCTTGTAACCTGTGCATATTCCAAGCTTTATGAATGGCTTCTCTAATGTTCTCTTTGTTTAGGAACCGTTTGTCGAACTTAAAGTGGCCTTTGTAGGAGTCTTGTGATGATATTAATCTGATCAAAACCGGACGATGGTCCGATCCTCTTTTTTCCAAAAAATTTTGATTGGATGCGGGAAAGAGATCGAACCAACTTTTGTTTCCGAAACTCCTATCCAACTTGCTCTGTATCCACTTATCATTTCTCCTCCCTGTCCAAGTAAACCTATTACCTGAGCTCTTTAACTCTGACATTTCACAGGTAGAAACCATGTCAATGAAAGCTTTCATGAACTTATTTAAAAATAAAGGAAAACTATTACTAAAATATATCTAACTTAAAAATCAAGGTAAAAAAAATAAAAAAGAAATATTTTCAAAATGAGATTAGTATTAAAAAGAAAATAAAATAAAAAATAAAATAAAATAACTTACAAATAAATAGAAAGTACTCGATTTCTTTATAAATTAATTATTTTAAGATATTTTTTTCCAAAAAAAGTCAATTCGATTGTTATAAAAAAGCCACATGAAAGAATGAAATAAGAAAATTTACAAATAAAATAAGTATTTAAACAAAAAACATTTATTTTAGTTTCTTGAATATATATTTATTTGAAAATGAAAACTACTACTATAACTGATAATACAATGAATTTAGATATAGTATTTATATTGAGGTAATTTAGTAAAAAAGTTTAAAATTTTTAAAATAATACTAAAATTTTATTTATATACGAGATATTTTATTTATGTACAGGATATTTTATCTGTTGAGGATAACGATAAAATTTTATCTATATACGAGATATTTTTCAAAAAGCAATTATGAAAACAAATAAATTTTATAAAAATTATAAATTTATAATATGATGTTTTGTATATATGTGGAATAAATTAGCAGAGTTTTAAAATTAACAAAATACAAAGTTATTAAATTCTAAAATATCAATGAACTAATTCAGTCTAGTACGACGCCGACCAACAAACTAGTTAACAAAATAAATAGGATTAAAATAAAAATCAATCATCATATGCAAACCCGATTCATTTAATTTAACACAATATTGCAAATAGACCCATTTTTCTAAAAAGAAGGACTAAAATATAATAAACTTTTACAAAAATGTACATCTTCTGCAAATGAATCTTTTAGATTTGTCAAAAAAGGACACTGAAAGTGAACTTCAAACTAAATAAAGGATTTCAAGGAAAATGCTGGTTATGTAGGTCAGAGAAAAAAGTCGTACCTCTCTCCACAGTCGGCGCAAAATGTTGAAAGTGGATTTCAAAACTAAGAAAAATATTCCAAAGAAAAGAGTGGTTACATTAGTTAGAGAAAAACTCATACTAGCAAACTTGGAATGGAGAATGATTTTCTGATTATTGTTTAAAAATATACAGATTTTGAAAAGGAAATACAAATTTTGACTTCGACAGTGGTTTGAGGTCGATTATAAATTTCTCTCTCTCTCTTATCCTCAGATGTCGACCTCTATTCTCTTTCGATATTGCTCTTCTATTTATAGCCAAAGAAAACCTTAATGTTAACTTTCCCGCCTTTTGTTCCTTTGTTTGTTCTGCCCATACCCTTTCTATTCACATGATTAGCATAAAATCAGATTTTAACCACAGTGTGCATGTTTGTCGTCCGTACTTGGCATAGTTGTCGAGATGCTCATTGTCAGGGATGGATTTATGGCGCTTCTCCATAGTCAAAGAGGGTCCCTGTCTTTTTTTTGTACACTTCTGATGTCTCATCTCGTCTTCCTGCCTTGTAATCTGCAACGTATATTCTCTGCTCCCGGCAAAAGATTATGTCACTTATTCATGCATCAAGACTTCTCGACGTCAAGGACTGTTCCTTTGACATCGAGCTCGGTCTTACTCCTCTTGTCGTCGTTATCATAATTACATGTCCTTATACCATATTATTTATTTTTAAAATTTTGATCAAAATTTTTAAAAAATAGTGAATTTATTTTATAAATTTCTATTTATTTGATGTTTGAAGGTGTTATGTTTCTATGCCAGCAGAAATAGTACGTCTACGCAAAATAGTATTCCTATTTTATGGTCTATGTTAAAGGCTAAACATTGTTTTTTACTTTTACGTATGCAATATGGTTTAAACCATGTGCTATTAATGGTGTTTTCGCTTTTATCACTCTTGAACAATTTTTACTTTTATTTCTTTTTTATTATTTTAAAACTTACTATTTGGCATAATAATATTAATGTTAAAATAGTAATACCGTTTTGACAAAATAATAACCGAACAAGAAAACCTCATTGGCTTTGTATTCTTTTGGGAGGACCATCCATATATATGCTTTTTTGGGTCGAAGAGCCTATATATGCTTTAAAATTTTAAATAAAGAGAGATCCTCAAGTCCTAAAACTGATATTCTCTCTCTGTGGTGAAACTTGGCCAAGAGAAAACAATAACAATCAAAATCTAATAGCCACAAAGGAAAAACCGAATCTTTTGTGGTTGAAGGCTTTGATGGTGTTGGGTTAAACTTGAACCGAACTCGACCAAACCAATATTGATTGGGAGATTATGTTGCCTAAAAGATATGGTTTCCTAGGAAAAGTAGGATTATGATTATTGTTAGTAGTTATGTAAAGAGATATTCTAATAGGTTTAGGAAATATGTCTTCTTGAATATAAAAGCCTTGTTATCGAGACATGATAACTTGAAGAGAGAGATTAGAGAGCTTAGAGAGAATGAGTTTTTGAGTTAAGTTTTCTCAATAAATAAGAGAGTCATTCTTATACAAAGTTCTTTCTTAATACTTAAATTCTACAATTGGTATCGGAGCTTGAGAAAAGCCCGGAACCAAAAACAATCCTCCGTGAAACTCTGTTTCTACGAAATCGGAGATCATGGCGGACACGGCGGCTGGCGGAGCTGTCATACCGGCGCAAACGGCGGGAGAATGAGCTATCATATCTTCGTCTCCTCGGCCGTTAGAAGGAAGTACTCCAACTACAGTAAAGTGTCCCATTATGAACTCTACAAACTACACTGTATGGGCCATGAAGATAAGGGTGGTGCTGAGAGTACATAAGGTCTGGGACGTTATCGAATCTGGTGAAGAAAACAACGAGAAAAACGACGTTGCCATGGCCTTACTATTTGAATCAATACCCGAATCCTTCGTACTTCAAGTTGGAGAATTGAATACTGCAAAGCAAGTCTGGGAAGCTATAAAATCGAGGCATGTTGGCGCAGAACGAGTCAAAGAGGCCAGGTTACAGACACTAATAGCCGAGTTTGATCGGATAAAGATGAAAAAGACGGATACAATAGATTCGTTTGTTGGAAGATTATCCGAACTTTCATCCAAGTCCGCGACATTAGGAGAAGAAATTAATGAAACAAAGTTTGTTAAGAATTTCCTTAAGAGCTTACCCCGGAGAAAGTATATCCATATAGTTGTTGCGCTAAAACAAGTCGTGGACCTAAAGACGACAAGATTTGAAGACATAGTGGGAAGGCTTAAGGCCTATGAAGAACAAATCAGAGAGGACGAAGAAGAAGGGTCCGATGAAATGCCTAAGTTAATGTACTCGTCCACGCCAAGTAGCGAGGCACAACAGAACCGTGATGCCACTGGAGATGCGAGAACACGAGGGAGAGGTCGTGGTTTCTGGCGAGGACGAGGCAGGGGACGGTCCGGAGGTGGTAGAGACACTTCTAAAATTATGTGCTATAGATGTGACAAGCTGGGACATTATGCTTCATCGTGTCCAGATCGCCTTCTAAAGCTGCACGAAGCAGAAGTAATAGAGACAAATAATACACAGGAAGCAAAAGAGGTCATGATGCATGAAGTAGTATACTTGAATGAGGAGAAAGTTGTGTCTAGTAAGTACGATGTTAAGGGTAGAGAAGATGATATATGGTACTTAGACAATGGTGCCAGTAATCACATGAGCGGAGATCAGAGGTATTTTTCAAAGATTGACGATTCCATAACTGGGAAGGTAAGGTTTGGAGACGATTCTCGAATCGATATAAAGGTAAAAGGAACTGTTGAGTTTGTTGATGAAAATGGAGAATTAAGAACAATGATGGATGTCTACTTTATCCCTGATTTAAAGAGTAATATCATAAGCTTGGGACAAGCTATGGAATGCGGGTGTGACATTAGAATGAAGGGGGGGAGAGTCTTACCATGCACGATGAGAAAGGGAAACTCATCGTTAAGTCTACTAGATCACAGTAGACTCTACAAGGTTCGCATGGGAAGGAGAGAGCATACATGCTTACTCACGAAATCAACAAGTGATACGGGTCGTTGGCATGCAAGAATGAGTCACATAAACTTGGAGTCAATGAAGTCAATGATGCAAAGAGCACTCATACGTAGAATGCCGATCATTCAAATTGAAGAAGAGGTGTGTGAAGCATGTTTGCGTGGAAAGCAAACACGAAAGGTGTTCCCACAAGCATCGTCTTTCAGAGCAAGTAAAAGCCTTGAGCTAATCCATGGAGACTTGTGTGGCCCCATCACTCCATCTACGATAGCTGGTAATCGATACATATTCGTTCTAATCGATGATCACTCTCGATACATGTGGACAATGCTATTGAAGGATAAAAGTGAAGCCTTTGAAAGGTTTAAGAAATTCAAAAGTATTGTAGAACAAGAATCCAAAAATCGTATAGGAGTTTTCAGAACCGATAGAGGTGGTGAATTTGTTTCACAAGAGTTCATTACTTTTTGTGAACAATCCGGGATCAAGAGACACTTGACAGCACCTTATGCTCCCCAACAAAATGGAGTCGTTGAGAGACAAAACAGAACATTGATGGGAATGGTGAGATTTATATTGAAGCACATGGAAGTACCGAATTACCTGTGGGGAGAGGCTATACGACATTCTACATATTTATTGAACCGAGTCACCACAAGAGCTGTTAAAGTTCGAACTCCATACGAATATTTCTATCACAAGAAACCAAGCGTGGGCCACTTGCGCGTGTTCGGTTGCATAGGACACACAAAAGTTGACTCGGCGAGACTAAGGAAGCTCGATGATAGATCACACTCACTCGTGCACCTCGGTATCGAACCGGGGACAAAAGCATAGAGGATGTACGACCCACGAAACTGCAAGGTAACAGTGTCCCGTGATGTTGTTTTTGAAGAAGAAAGAGGCTGGAAATGGAGCCAAAGTATCTCGAACTAGAACAAAACAGGGAGATACAAAAGCTTTCAGATTACACTTGGGGAGTTTGGTAATCATGGAATTGATTGTACTGAGCTGGGAGATGATGAAACAGAGCTCGAAACAGAGCTTGAACATGTCGACAATGGAGGAAAACAAGCTGAGAAGAACAATAATGGTGGGATCGAGGGTGCTGTGAGTCCCAGAGAAGAAGGCGACGATCATATCTTTGCCGAAGAAGATGATCCGGCGGGGAGCAACTCTAGAGATTCGGACCAGGGAGCTGTAGTCGAGCAACAAGGAGAAGATGCTCGTGTTTTGGGTGAAAGCGAGCTCAGGAGATCGCAAAGACAAAGTGTAAGACCTAAATATTTAGATGATTATATATTGCTTGCTGAAGAAGAAGGTGAATTGATGTTGCTAAGCTTGAATGATGAGCCTCGAAACTTTGAGGAAGAAAAGAGTTCGAAAGAATGGTGGTCAGCATGTGAAGACGAGATTAAATCTATCACGAAGCTTAAATCATGGAGCCTTGTCGATTTGCCTCATGGTGTAAAACCAATAGGACTAAAGTGGGTTTTTAAGCTTAAGAAGAATTCGGATGGAACGATAAATAAGCACAAGGCTCGATTGGTTGCCAAAGGTTATGTGCAGAGACATGGAGTGGATTTTGATGAAGTATTTGCTCCTGTAGCCAGAATTGAGACAATTCGACTACTTGTAAATCTCGCAGCTTCCTATGGCTGGAGGATGCATCACTTAGATGTGAAAACAACGTTTCTGCATGGAGATTTAAAAGAAGTCATCTATGTTACTCAACCAGAAGGGTTTGAAGTAAAGAACCATGAAAATAAAGTCTACAAATTGAATAAGGCTTTATATGGATTACGTCAAGCACCGAGAGCTTGGAATGATAAGCTAAACGAGATACTCAGAGAGCTGAAGTTCCTGAAATGCCTCAAGGAACCATCGATCTTTAAGAAAGAGGTAAGGGAATGTCTTCTTCTAGTCGCAGTTTATTTTGATGATCTATTCGTTACAGGAACAAACTTGGGAATTATTGATGAGTTTAAGAAAGAGATGTCAAGCAAGTTCGAGATGAGTGACTTAGGAGAATTGACGTACTATCTTGGCATTGAAGTCAAACAGACTGATGGCGGCGTTACACTTAGCCAAAATCGTTATGCATCGCGAATACTCGAGGAAGTAGGTATGAGTTTGTGTAATCCTTGTCAAACGCCCATGGAATCAGGCATTAAGCTATCAAAGGCATTAGATGAACGTGATATTGATGCGACGGCTTACAGAAAGATCATAGGTTGCTTAAGTTACCTGGTACACACGAGACCGGATCTATCCTTCTGTGTAGGAGTCTTGAGCAGATATATGCAAAACCCCAAAGAATCTCATGGAGTAGCATTGAAGCAGTGCTTAAGGTATTTGCAGGGAACATTGTCATTCGGCTTGGTGATCAAGAAAACAAGTATGGAGGCACCTGCCAGACCAAGACTTGTTGGTTACAGCGACAATAGCCATAATGTTGATCCAGATGATGGAAGAAGTACTACTGGACATGTCTTTTACATTGGTGAAAGTCCAATTACTTGGTGCTCTCAGGAGCAGGAGACTGTTGCATTATCCTCGTGTGAAGCAAAGTTCATGGCTAGGACAGAGGCTGCAAGATAGGCGATTTGGTTACAAGATTTGCTCGCCGAGATCACGGGTACTGCGTGTGAAAGAGCTTTGATAATAAGTCGGCCATTGCTCTCACTAAAAATCTGGTGTTTCATGGTAGGAGTAAGCATATACATACTCGCTTCCACTTCATCAGAGAGTGTGTCGAGAAAAGATTGCTGGAGGTAGAACATGTACCAGGAAATGAACAGAGAGTTGATATACTAATGAAGTCACTTGGAAGAATCAAGTACAAAGAGATGAGGGATCTACTTGGAGTAAAAGACTTAAGAGAAGTTGAGTTTAAGTTTAAGGGAGAGATTGTTGGGTTAAACTTGAACCGAGCTCGACCAAACCAAGATTGATTGGGAGATTATGTTGCCTAAACCTAAACCGAAATATGGTTTCCTAGGGAAAGTAGGATTAGGATTATTGTTAGTAGTTATCTAAAGAGATATTCTAATTAATAGGTTTAGGAAATATGTCTTCTTGAATATAAAAGCCTTGTTACCGAGACATGATAACTTGAAGAGAGAGATTAGAGAGCTTTGAGAGATTGAGTTTTTGAGTTAAGTTTTCTCAATAAATAAGAGAGTCATTCTTATACAAAGTTCTTTCTTAATACTTAAATTCTACAGATAGAACTTTAACTGAAGTTAACACCCAAACCAAACTTGTAATCTTTCTTAACATGATCCACCTGTTTATTCAACAAGCCAAGAGTTTAATACCAAAATCACTCAAAAAATGTATACACATGAACACGAAAAAATGGCTTATTTACCTCTGCAGATAGAAGCAAACGTAGTCCAGAAGGTAATTGTTCTTCAATGTAAGCAGAGGTAACAACATTAGAATCAATCTTTCCTCTTACCCGACCCTATAACCAAACCAACAACATTTTGAACATTGTAGTGTTGATTGTTATATCTCCAACAATGCGACAAAGCAACGAAATTACCTGTCGAAGAACGTAGTCATACCCAACACTAGCCGTTACATCTCTTGACATATGATTGTATAAAAAATCTGTTGCAAATGAGACCTGAAAATGAAAGGGGAAAAAAAGTAGTATGATGCTTTAATTTTATCTACTCGATGAGGTTTAAAATATGAATTAAGATGAGACTTACCTTCTCTGAAACCTTATGAACATAGTTCATAATAGACACACCTGTTGAAGCAACTTGCCCTGATGCAATCTATTGATGATTGTGAAGTTAGCTTTGAGTTGCACAAACTCTGACTCAAGAAGAAGGAGGAATGTACCATTTTATCAGTTTCGTATCGAGCTGCAAAACCAACACCCGATCTTTGATGCTCACCAATCCAAAAAGCTTCACCACCCAATGATAGGTTTGGTGTTACATGCTGCAACAAGAAAAACATTTCTATGTTGTAACTAACAAAAGGAGAAGAAGGATTATCATTTGTTCGGTTTTTGTGCTTACCTGAATATAGTTAGCTGCGAAGAGAGAACCGCTTCCAATCTGAAACCGGGTTCTGTAGTCTGACCCCTAACAATGATTATCCAAAACAAAACAAAGCAAAAAAATCAAAAGTTTGTATCACATAAATAACACAATGGATACAGAAAACTCCTCCTCACCTTGTAATCACATAAGAACAAGCCTTGTGACTTATCTTGTTCAGTTGTCATCTGGCAAAGAAGCGGAAAAAAAACAATACTTATGAAGCTAATATACTCATAAAGCAGACAAAAGATCTTCCGGTTAAAGCATACTTTTACCTTAGCATTAGCATTAATTGCCAAATTATCAGTTAAATCGCATTTTACTCTCGCAGTTACATTACCATCGGTCATGATCCTTCCGATAAGCATCAACTGTATAGAACAGGAAGCTTGTCAAATGTTTATATCTTGTTGACGAAAAACAGTAATAGTAACACAGCACATATACATCCATAAAAAAAAACAAGATAAAATTACATTTGGATCAATGAACTTTGCACCAAATTGATAATTAGCAGTTGGAATTTTGATAATTTCGGATGATTGGAGAGGAACTTCAAGTGGTCCCATGGATAAGCTGTTTGAAACATCATCAAGTAGGCTTAGTAAGGAAACGCATATATATAATTAGATATGATAAAAAAAAAGTAACCAAATCACTCTCTACCTATGACTGATAGAAAACTTATGGTTCAAGGTCTTGTTTAATTCGAAGCGGAAACCCTCAAACAGTTCTGGCTTTAAACACACTGCAAAGAATCAAAAGATAGCAAAATATGAAAGTCTATACACAACACATACCATTACTTAAGAAAGAAGTGAAATTTACAGATATTGGAGACAGTTAAAAGTTCATAAAAGAAGTGTCAAAGCTCTAAGACGACATCTGATTCCTAGTGTTTACAATACCAATGAAGTTCCTGCAAATATATAGTTTGGATTCGAGATATATGTTGGTTCAAACGCAACACAGATTGCTAAGTAGTGTGTGTAATAAAGTATACTGAACTGGTAGCTTCGAGGTTGATATCTTCATAGGGAATAGGACAAGGGAGATTTGAGTAATCCACTTTCTCTTCTACTTTGGTCTTCTGTGCCATCGCTGCTGCTTCCGTCAACTGAATAAACTTTTTCTTTCGTGTGTTCGTTCGTTAAGGAGAGAAAAACTGGAAGAAGAAGAAGGGTTTAAGTTAAATGGCGAAAAAAGGGGTTTAAGTTAAATATAGTATTATATTCACTTGCGTGTGCGTCAAGGGTTTTTGTCCATGTTCCTGCCAATAATGGATTCGGATTTTTTTTAAACATCTAAATGGATTAAAATGAAAAGGCTAAAGAGCCCCCAAGTCGTTACAGTAAAGTCGAAGACAGTATCAAAAGACAATAGCATAATAAAACAGAACTAAGAGAAAAAACAGAGTATCATTCAAAACAGACAGAGCAAAGGAGAACCAGCTGAATAAATTGTTCCCAGTTATCGTCTTGGCTTCTCCTGTTCAAGAATACCTTGTAACCAACGTGGAGAGCCCGCAGCAACATACGATTGCCGTCTATCTTCCATCGTTACGCTACGTGCTATTAGGAAAGCACTTCTATTTGCATCACCTTCTTCGAGTTTGAGATCCCAATGGTTCAATTTCGATAATGATCGTAAAAGTTCCTGACCATCACCTTTAAAGAGAGCCAATCCGAAGGTGTGTACACCGCCCCAAACAGCTCCCGTGAGTCACAGGCAAAAATAACATTCCTCATTTTATGACTACACATGCTCTCTATGGACCATAATAATCCAGAATGTTTAGCTTCAATCTCACTGTCAATGGAGGAGAAAGCTCGGCGACTGTGTGAAAGTACTTGTCCTTGGCTATCACGAAGCAGCCACGAGGCATCTCCTAGCCTCTTGCTCTTTGACCATTGAAGTCCCACATTACATTTGAACCACCCTGGTGGAGGTGGCTTCCATCGGCCTTTTAAGCACCGTTGAGAAAGCTGAGGGACATGGTTCAGACGTTGAATATGCTCTTGAGCAGCCATCCATTCCTCAGCGTCAAGGTTGATTTTCTGCACACTTTCAAAAACGCTATATTGTATACCTTCGAAAAGCAGTTTGTTGCGGTTTTTCCATAGGATCCATGGCACCCATGGGATTCGAGATTTTAAAGCTTGTGATACATCTCTTGAGGAGTATGTCGACAGTATGAAGCCAAAATTAGCAAACAGAGAGGTCGGGTGAAACCCTGTTACCGGAGCTGGAAGATTGCTCAGCGCCCAAGTTTGTGTAGCCTTAACACATGTGAACAGAACATGGTTCACACTTTCACCCTCTGCTCCACATATTTGGCACCATGAATCTATGAGAATACCTCTTCGTCTTAGTGTATCAGCAACACTAATTGCTTCACTCAATGCTTTCCACAGAAAAATCTTAATCTTCGGAGGGGCATCTAACTTCCAAATCAAAACTTTTAGAGGGTTAAGAGATGGTTGTTGGGTTTCTTTGAAGATGAGTTCTGCCTTAGTAACCTGGGAAATAAGCTTGTATCCCGATTTCACAGAGTATTTCCCATCTCTATTATGTAGCCAGACCCAGTAACCATTAATGGAGACTATAGGTTTCATCAGGAGAATCCGGCGAATGTCCTCATGGATAAACAGCTCATTGAGTCTTGCTCGATTCCAGGTCTGAGTTTCAATATCAATAAGGTCTTTTACCATGAGATTCAGGTCGATGGTTCGGTTCCTGTTGTATGGTCGTCTCATCGATCCATCTAGGATCCACGGATCCATCCACACAGACGTTGACCTACCATCTCCTATCATTCGCCTTAGACCCTTGACCAACAAATCTCTGCCATGTAAGAGACTACGCCACGCATAGGAAGGCTTCTCTCCAGGTGCAACAGACATGAAATCAGTATCCTCATAGTATCTGCTTTTGAGGAGTTGTGCAAAAAGAGATTGTGGCTCTGTTAGAGCTCGCCACGCCTGTTTTGCAAAGAGTGCTTGGTTGAATAAGGCTATAACGCGAAAGCCAAGTCCACCATCCTTCTTTGGCAAGCATAATTTCTCCCAACGAATCCAATGCATTTTACGTTTATCTTCCGTTAAGCCCCACCAAAACGTTGCCATAACACTGTTAAGATTATTGCAGATAGTTTTTGGAAGCTTAAAGATTGACATCGCGTAAACCGGCATTGACATAGCGACGGACTTAAGTAAAACCTCTTTTCCCCCTTGAGAGAGATGTCGAGAAAACCAATTATTTAGTCGACCATTGAGCTTTGCACTTATATATTGTAGAAGCTTCACTTTCGAACCGCTAAAACACTCTGGGAGCCCTAGATATGTTCCGGCTCCACCTTCACCATGGATCTGCATCTGGTTTTTGATTTGGTTCTTCACAGTTTCAGGTACCTTTTCTCCAAATGTTATCGAAGACTTAGATGAGTTAATGACCTGACCAGAGGAGGCGCCATAAGTGTGGAGTATCATATTCAGCACTTGGCATTGATCGAGGCTTGCTTTACAAATAAACAAGCTGTCATCGGCAAAAAGCAAGTGATGGATCATTGGACCATTTTGCGCAAATCTGATGCCCTCTAAAGCTCCCATCTGTGCAGCTTTATTCATCAAATGGGTCAACCCTTCTGTACATAGAACAAACAGGAGAGGCGATAGGGGATCGCCTTGCCTGAGGCCGCGTTCCGGTATAATCGACCCGTGCTTTTGCCCATTAAGGAGAACAGAATAGCTCACTGACTTGACACAGTACAAGACCCATTTGATCCATTTATCGTGAAAACCCAATGCCTTTAACAGAGCCTCCAAATAACTCCACTCGACTCTATCGTATGCTTTGGACATATCCGTTTTAACAGCCATGAACTCCGATGATATCGTGGAATGAGATCGTAAGTTGTGGACCAACTCGTGAGCTATGAGTATATTGTCGGAAATCAAGCGTTTTTCAACAAAAGCTGATTGTGAAGGTGAAATCAGTTTCGGCATGATTGGTTTGAGTCGATGTACCAGGATCCGTGAGATGATTTTATAGAGAACCGAGCACAAGCTAATCGGGCGAAAATCTTGCATAAAATCAGTAGCTGCTTTCTTAGGTATTAAGCACAACAAGGTGAAGTTCCAATCCGATGGGAAGGTCCCTTCATTGAAGAAGTTCAACACCTCCTCTGTTACTTTTTGTCCCACGATATCCCAAAACCTCTGAAAAAATAAGCCACACATCCCATCCGCACCTGGTGCACTCGAGGGCTTAATCGTTAAAACCGCTTAATGAACCTCTTCCTTCGTTACAGCCGCTATGAGTGAATCATTCATTCCCTGATCTACTTTCAGGGGGAATTCATGGAAGAAATCTCGAAGGTCTGAGGAAACAGCAGAGGTAAACAGTTCTTGAAAGTAGGATGTTGCAACTATACCTTTGGCCTCTTCTGATACATGAGAGTTACCTGCGGCATCTATCAATCGTGGCACCCACTTTCTTTTAACAGTGGACTTGACTGAAGAGTGAAAATATTTTGTATTTCGATCACCCGTTCTTAACCATTTCTCACGACTACGCTGCTTCCAAAATAACTCTTCGTCTCGGTACGCTACAATCAGCTCCTGGCGTATAGAGTTCATCAAACTAAAACATGGAGAGATGGAGGAAGACTCAACATCTAAAGCTGCTTTCAGCTTCTGAATTTTATCAAAAGAGTTAGATTTTGTCTTCTTCTTCCACTTACTAAGGTTACGTCGACAAGTAGAGATACGAGCTAACACAGGTTTATTTGTTAGCAGATTCCCATTATTCCATGTTGAAGATACTATTTCTCTGACCCCATCTTTCTCCACCCAACGATGGTCGAATCGAAATTGTCCTCTAAAATCAGCTTTCTCTTCAAAAAGACTAAGCAGAACCGGGCGGTGATCTGATCCGATTCGGTCAAGGAAGGTTTGAGTCGATTGAGGGTAATTCAAAAACCAGTTCTTGTTGCCAAAGGCCCGGTCCAACCGACACTGAATCCACTGATTATTTCGTTTCCCAGCCCAAGTAAATCCATTACCTCTGCTTTTTAACTCCTCCATCTCACAGGTCTTGAGCATCTCCGCAAAGTCGTGAAAAGAGCTCTCATTACGCTTCGGTCCCCCCAGTTTCTCAGCATTGTTTAGTATCTCATTGAAATCTCCAATTTGTATCCAAGGATCTTTTCGCTGGACTCCAATACGTGTAAGTCGTTCCCAGACATAAGGTCGAAACTTTGAAATCGGTTCACCATATATACATGATAAAAAGAACGCAGAGCTACCACATTGTACAAACATATCGATCACATTTTTATTTACAAACTTGAAATCTAAATGAACAGAGTTCTTCCACAGAATTGCTAAACCACCGCTTAAACCGACCGGATCTACAGTGAAGACATGATCAAAATCCAACCACACTTGCAAATCGGCCAAAACATCACGTTGGTTTTTTGTTTCCATTAAGAAGAGCAAATCAGGGCTAAAATCGTGTCTCATCTCTTTGAGACGATTGGTTGTCAGGTCCGGCCCCAGTCCATGACAATTCACACTCAGTATTTTCATTGCGCCTTCAGTCGTTCCTCCATCGGAACAGCCATATTCTCCTTGCGCCTAGCCAGCTTTGACGGAGCTCCAATAGCATTTGTTGCCTTTCGCTTATAGGTGATGAAGTCCATGTTCGAGTCTTTACTCTTAGCAGCCTTTTTAGCAATAGCTAATCTTTTAGCTCTGGGAGGTCTTTTACGAAATCTTCCAGATTTCACAGAAGGTCCGGAAGAGCTGACCTCCAATGGTCCATGCTCTTGTACCGTCGCACTTCCGCGATTATCATGGAGAGCCTGAAGAAAAACTTCACCAGGTGGTATGCTCCCTCGCTGATCTGGAGTTGCTCTTTGAACCTTTCCCGCTTGAATGGCTGAGCTCATTAGTTTTTCCTTGTGAGGTTCAGGAGCAGAGGAGGACATTACTTTTTCGAAATCAAATACGATGCCCTTGCCCTTATCCACATTAGAATGTACCACTGGCAATGGCTCCAAACTTAGCAAGGTTCTCTTAGCCACTGGATCCTTCTCGGCTTCTGAGACTGTGGATTGGATACGCAAGATTCTCGCCTTACGCTCTGCTTCATCAGGAGTCTGCAGATACTGGCGCATTTCATCCAATACTTCCGGAGCAATTTTCCTTCTCCTTGTATTTGGATCAATGCCTACTTGTTCTTCCATAAGAACTCACCACAAGGGATCAGAACGGGAGATAAATGGCTCCGAAGCTGCCTTAGAAGGTGCCTCTTTATGCTTCAAAACCGTCGCCTCTGGCCGGACTTGAAGCAGGAGCGGGCAATTGACTTTATCATGAGTTAAACGCTGACATATGTAGCATCTCTTCTGGACCCGCTCAAAGTCAAACAACAACTTAGCAACCTCCCCCTTTGGAAAGTTAACCACTCTTGTTCTTGGTACAGGTTTGGAGACGTCAAACAGGATGCGTACTCTGATATAATCCTTACGCTGCGGTCGATTGGGGTCAAAAGCCACATCCTTTACTTGACCTATCAATTCTCCCAATGTTGTGAGGGACTCCGTGGTGTAGTAGTTCACCGGTATGTTCCTAATTTGGACCCACACCGGGAGAAATTGAAGATAGTCACTCGGAGGAGACTCAACCCATCGGTCCATCACTACCGACCAGTCATTGAAAGTCCATGCCCCTTTCTTTAGGACCTCCTCTAAATCTTCTTTGTATCGAAAAATAAACTGGAATCTGTCCTTACTGAGAGCTACACCATGTACCCGATCCGGCATTCTGAATTTCCGAGGAAGATCCATTATTAAATCCTCCATCGGTTGAAACGGGGGGTTGAGAGTACGCCCAATCACACTCAGAGCATTCCTTTGATACGACAAGTATTCCGGCAGATCCGACAGATCGAAAGGCACCTCTTCCTCAGCCAGTGTCATCGCTTTGAGAGCTTTTTCTATCTCTGGGTCCATTACTTAGAGCAATCAACCCCTAAGCGAAGGAGGAGAAGCAGATGGTCCGATGAACACTTTGAAGAAAACTGTTTTTGAGCGGTTTCCTTCAAAGACAAACAATAAAAAGAGCAGTTACAGATAATCAAGGTGAAAAAAACCACACTTCACCACGATTTTACAACAGATTTGCGAAAACAGTTTGTGTTTTTTTTGACAAAAGCTCTATTCCACTTCAGAGCAAAGCCTCTAAATGAAACAGTGTACTAAGCCCACCAAAGGGGAGTTTTGCTTGAAAAAATAACTTCTATAATGGAAACTAAATGTAAATAAAACCATAATCTAACCTCTCTTTTTTTTAATTTCGGTTAATTCCTCTAATTTTATTTGTATGACTAAAATCATTATTTTAGCTATTTTTATAGTCTTTAGTAAAACAAAAGGGAAAGCAAAAAATGTAGAAGAATGAATGTGGACTAAAGCAAAACAACTACAAAACCTAATAAACCGTCAAGACTTTTCTCTCAAAAACAGTACTATAAAAGCAACAATGAAGCGACTTTAGATTTGTGGACTCTCCCTCAAGTGGGAATCATGTTCAGCACTTTCATCATGAATGCAAATGTGAATGCATCTTCTTGTAGCTTCTCGAATCTGCACGTCACACCATCACAAACATCATTGGTCAATCCCAAAATAATAAACCAAGCCAAACCAAACTTTCTTGTTAGAGTTAAACAACAACAGAGGACTGAGTCCAAGTCTAAATCCGCACCTCCCAGATTTTGAGAAATGACCCGCGCCAAGTTCACATTTGAACAGAAGCAAGTTGTTGTCAGTCTTCATTTCTCTCAGTTTGGCCACAAACTTGGCTGGTTCAGAGTACATGACTCTTGGATCTGTTTCACATAAACAGAAACAAAAATCATTTGCCAAGCTCTTTTAATAGGAGAATTAGCTCAATAAAGCATGGAGACAAACATATTTATACAAAATCTGATTCCAAATTGTATACAGACAACAGGAAACATACCGTTTAACCCAGCAGTTACAAGAATATTTGGGTAATCCTGGGCCGTAACCTGTTATATTTCGAATTCATGCATAACATTAACATAGTAACTCCATATCATTTGTTGCAGATAATATCCAAAAAAAATGAAGTGATGATACTCACATTGTCAACCGGGGAATATGACTTCATATAGAAGTAAAATTCTTCCTTTCTGGGGTCACCCCACTCCTACAATGACAGAATCCAAAAAAAAAGCATAAGTTTAAGAAGCACTAGTTTCAAACGAACAACAAAAGAATAAACAAACGTTAAACAAAAATCAAACTACAGCGTTTTGATTTCTTAATAACTTCACCATTTCCAATGCAGATCACTACATAAACAGACGTACTTACATTATGTTTTATGAACAAGCACCGAACCTACCTCCCATTCTGATGTTGTAAGTGGAATAGTTGGGTCCAACATTGTTGTCAAAGCATCTACAAAAGGAACTCCAGCAATAGCCACCTTGAACAAGTCAGGCCTCATATTAAGAACAGCACCCATCAGTAATCCGCCAGCACTTCCCTCCACACATAGTTTCTCCTTCGAGCAATACTTAAGCTCTATTAAAGACTCGGCACAAGCGATAAAATCAGTGAATGTGTTTTTCTTCTTCAGCAGCTTTCCATTCTCGTACCACTGTCTCCCCATTTCGCCACCCCCACGAACATGAGCAATTACATAGATAAACCCACGATCTAACAGGGATAACCTTGACGACTTGAAATATGGATCCACAGAAATCTGTAAAGATAGGAGCATTTCATAGCTTAGCACGAAAGAAATAAAAGGACTCGGGATCATAAAAGCTTCAGCTCAAAATACCTCATATGAACCATATCCATAAAGCAGCAGTGGATCAGACCCATCGAGCTTTGCAAGTTTTTTGTTATAAACAATAGACATTGGAATTTGAGTTCCGTCTGATGCAGTGACCCACTTCCTTTCTGTAACATAATTTGATGCATCAAAACCTCCCAATACCTGAATAAAAATAGAGCAGGTTATCATAAAGATCAAGCAATGACCATGTCAAAAGAGAAGGCAGTTTGTATACCAAAGAAATCCTAAAAGCAAAGTAACAGCCAAAAAGAAAAACCAGGTAATTTTTCGGTTCTTCATGTAACTATGAATACCATTTGATGAATATATGCATGTGCATTGCAATATTAATTATGAAACTAACTGTGCCAAGCGCAAAGGAAACTGATCCAGAGTCTGAAAGAATAACTAATTTACTTACAGTGTCAATCTTCTTAATAACGGAAGTGCCATTTTCCATGTCATAGTCATACACAGAAGGAGGTGTTTTCAACGAGCTGTAGCAGAACCTCAAAACACTGGACGAAAATTCAGACTCTGTTGAGTCAACTGAATAGACTGGGTCAACAAAGTCAACACTACGACCACCTTGGAGACCATTCAGTGGCTGTCCCTCAGCAGGAAGCCTATGAACCGTTATCTTCTGCAGCCCCTGTTCACGTTCGAACACAGCAAGATGATCTCGAAAAAGCTGAATTTCCTGAATCTTTACACTGTCCACATCAAACATATAGTATAACTATTTAGCTATAGGGTACAAGAAGGCTATGAAGTTAAACACATTATGAAACTGAATTAGTAATCGGAAAAAAATCAGCCATGCACGCGGTCTAAGCTAAAGAACATAAAAAGTAGATGGACTTCATTGGATTTTGGATAGGCACAATGACAAAGGCAAACAGATTTTAATAAGGCGTTTACCTTTCTCTATGTGGAATCAGAACAGTTGTCTTCGATGTATCATCAACTGAGCAAGCAACCAACTCTGAGTTGTAAAATTCAGTGCTTCTTCTCTGGATGAAAAAGTGGTTCCCACGATGGCTAACAAATGTATCAATGCCCTCTACACGAGTGGTCAAAGCCTGAAGTCCATCCTGAGGCTTTGACACATCAAGCGAGAAGACAAATCTTGTAGTTTTGCTCTCAGATGCAACAAATATATACTTATGGCTCTCAGAAGCGTGAAGATCAAGAGAAAACATATCATCCTTTTCATGGTAAAGGCATACATCACTGCTTTGCTCAGTTCCCAACTTATGCAACCAAACCTGTTACACATAATCTATGAAACTGAGAACATGGAAGCTGCAAAGACTGACGTTTCTTATAATAAGTACCATCGAACTTAGTAAGAAATCAAAACAATGGCATCTACGAGGTGTATATATATAATGTCATAATGGTAGAAACCGTATATTCTAAAATGATATAGATATTGTCTCATGCAAAAGTTAATCCCTGCCTCTAATACAATACACTAACATTGAAGTTATACCTTGTCAGGTCGAAGGATTTCGTCCATAGTAATGTAGACCAAAGCATCATTACCAGCCCATTCAAGATAACAAGTCAGTCCTTTCAGTGGCTGCCCTACAGGTGTTAGTGCTTCAGAGTCGATGACATTCACTGTGTATATTTCATCACCTTTTGTGTCCTCTGCATACGCCACCAATTTATGATCGGGACTGGTCTAAACACAGAATTAAAAAGAAAAGAAAGAAACATCAGCTAGACAAAGACCAGGTTTGAAAATATCAAAATAGCTCTCACTGTCCAACCTTAAAGGCACCAATTCTGTAGTAGCCATGTTCTTGGGCTTTGATATTTTCATCCAATAGTATATGTTCAGGTGGAGCATCAGGACCAGTGGGCATAGTATCATAAACAGAAGGCTCAGCTTTGTTGTCAGTGATCAAACGCCTACAGTGCTGAACATATTCTTTTCCTTGAAGGTTTTTCTTATAATAGTAGTAAGGTCCTTTGCGTAGAGGTGCAGAGATATCATCTTCTTTGATCCTCCCTCTTATTTCAGCAAACAATTGATTCTCAAACTGCTTCGTCCCTGAGAAATTTTGTTCCCATCAAATTATCACAATCAAAATCATGCGGAGAAAACCTAAACCCTAAAAAGGAAAAACTCACTCACCGGACATGATTGAATCAGTGTAGTCGTTTTCTTCACGGAGATAAGAAAGCATTTCGGGATTGCAACGAGAATCGTCACGAAGCCAGTAGTAATTGTCAACCCTGACGTCACCAAACATCTCCATCACATGCTCCACTTTCTTCGCCACCGGAGGGGATCTCGATTCCGCCATTTCTCCCGATGATGTCAACTGTAACGGTGGAGCTCCGGACTCAGAGTACGAGGAGGAAGAAGAAGAAGAAGAAGACAACCGTAGACTACGGCCGCCGCGCGAGGCAATCGGAAGGAGACGAGAGAACGGAGGACGACGAGGGGCGAGCAAGTGAGAGCAAAGGGAAACGAGTCCACACCTTACTATCATTTATACGAAGCTTTGTGTCTATCTGAAGACTAGCTATGAGTTGTTAATAGACGATCGGTTAAATCCGGTTAAGATGCCACAAACCGGTATTTCTCTCAATAGGTAAATTTCGAACTCAATTAATCATTTTCTCCTTGATTTTTGAACCAAACCAAATGATTCAAAAGTAACAATAATATCGTTCGTGGATGATTCGAGGCATGAGAATGTTATAAAGAATAACCAAAACCAAACCGGTGTAAACCGAAAAAACAAGATTGGGATGATAAAATTGGTCTTACATACAGAAGAAGAGAAAACAGAGCACGTATGAACTAACATCCATCCACGGACTAAGATCAAGAAGTCAATAAAAAGTGCATCAAAAGCATCTAAAATTTTCAAAGTGACATTCACTTTTACAAGTAAATGTTTCCAAAAAAGAAAAGTAGAGTGAAAAGAAAAACAATGGAAGTGTAAACAACATCAGAAGATATACCTTGAAAGAACATAAGCCAATGGCAATTGCGAAAATGGCGGCTAACTTCATCAGAACAATTAGGAGACTTAATAATAATGGTAGGATCATTACAGGAAGTAAGGAACACCTGTCCTTGGCCCTCTCATTTGATTGTTCTCTTCTGTCTCCGTGAAGAACTTCACTTCCCTTTCCTGGTAATAAAAGCATATTTCAACAAAAGAATATATCATAACCGTGAATCTAGATCGGCAGAAACAGGTCTATAGAAGAACACAAAGATCAAATCGACATGGAAGATGATCCAGTATACTGTACACAAGACACTATCGAATGGTAAAAATATAACACAAGTTACTTGTCTACGTTCACCAAAATAAGAGATGTTCGTACATGTTTAGGTAGAGAGACAAGTATCAAACGGAGCAACTTAATTGATTAAAAAAACAGTAAGTCAATAGTAAACTCTCGTTTTAGAAGATAAGTTGCATTTGTGACAAACAAAAAGAGGGGAAGATAAGCTGTGTAAAAGTTACAAGAACATGAAACATGAGATTATGGCATATAGTAGGAAAAGAGAAAACAGATGACTTACCATGTTGTCATTGAAACTCAATATTGAAGCCACATTCCCACAGCGGTAACAGTAATTAGGTGCAGACCACACCTTTACACAAAAGAAAAAGAGAATAAACATCAGGCATATTATACTTACAAACATCCAGAATGAATTATAATAAAGCGAGAGACTTACAGTTACGAGGCCTTTATCTTGGAACATGTACTTGAGACCTTCTTGTACAAGCTGGTGTGCACGACATACTAGGTCAAGATTGTTTATATGGTTAAACTGCACAAGAAGCAAAACAAAAGATCACAGAAGTGAGATAAATTAATTCCCTACACAGCTTGTTCAAATTTCAATAACGCAATAAACAAAAAAAACATACCTCAGTGGTAACCCTGGACCCAAAAAGCCAACCAGCTCCACGTGGACTGACAGCCCATGTTTCAATATCTTCCGGATCGCTCCACATAAGATCACAGAAGGGTCCTTCATGTGGGATTTCGCAATTCCGCTCAATCAGTCGTATCTAAAGGAAACAATATCAGCTAAAGTGAGTGAATTAGATTTAATCAATCATGAATAAGACTTCCAGGGTAGGTGAAAGCACCCATTAAAAAAACAACAAATAGCACATTGTAACCTGGTCAATCGTCCGTACGTCAGGTGAAAGGCCACCATGAACACATAGAACCTATACAGAGGATGCTTTACATTTTAATATAGCACACGGATAAATTATGTTCATATACCTTTAAGAGAAAACACATGATAATAAATGCTAAAGAAGCTGAAAAAAGCACTTACAGTGCCATCTATAATAGCTGAAAGTGTAAGATAGTCAAAAACATCCGTGCAATATCTCCATGCATTAGCATTGCCATATTTCCTTTGACATTCATCATAGAAACCATACACCTAGCAAATATAAAATTCGAATGATAATTTCAGACAACTTTATTATAAAGTGAGCCTGCAGTGACACAAAATGCAAGCCAGTTATAACATGAAAGTTGAACAAGAATAGCTTTAAAAATCTGCGAGCAAGAAGAAACTAAACAAAACACCATCACTGCATATCTATTGCAGACGTTTTGGATTGTTTGTGTACCAACTTCCCCAAGAATTTTTCACCATGTAAATATATTTTCATCATACTGTCAGGAGATTTCGGGACACATTTAACTTGCAATTGGAGGTACAATTCTTAGCTTAATTACATCGACGATTTACCAGAAATGCAATAATATACAACAATATATCATTGCAATCTTCTTCCTTGGAAGTGGATGCTAAGAGTTATGAGATATTAATAGAGATTCATCAATAACTACAAAGACGAAAACTCATGGATGCAAAAGATCATGTTACTAAATAAAGCACAAACTTTGCAAAATTGGCATTCCAGTACCCGGTTCACACAAAATGCATCTTAGTTAACATTCGTGTCTTCATCTGGCATGGCATTTCACCAAAAAAAAAATTGAAGAAGAAGATCAAACTTACTGATCTACTATGAACTGCTTGAAGAGCACTGCAAAAATAGACACCAGTGAAATAGAATAACGCGAACCTGAGTTAGCTGTCTGCTTTCATGATTTCCACGCAAAAGTGTGATATTGGCTGGATATCTACACATTAATATGCAAGAGAAAGAGTAGTTTTAATCTCATTGGAGCAGAGCGTTTTACAGCTTAAAGAGCATTCTAATGAGGACTATGATGTACAGCGAAAGAGGAAGCATGATCAAAAGGCTTATGGACAATTATGGGAAGCATAGATTCATGAACATATTTTAAAAAACATACCTTGCTTTAAGAAGCAAAAGAATAGTGAAAACTTCAAGACTGTTGTATCCTCTATCAACGAAATCTCCCTGAAAAATACTCCCAAAGCAAGTGAAATTATGCCTAACTATTGATGTGTCGTACAAGCCAAAGCCCGAAAGGCAAAGAGAGTCTATACCATAAATATGTAATTTGTCTCGGGAACATGACCTCCGGTCTGGAAAAGCTTCATTAGATCATGAAACTGGCCATGGATATCACCACAGACGGTGACCGGACTGTTGACAGGTTGTACATTTGATTCCTCAATGAGAATTTCTTTCACCTGCAAAAATCAGAAAACATCTTTTGGTTATCAATGCATCTTAGCAAACCATTTTCATTAGAATCAACCGTTGAAGACGAAGAAGGCTGTAACGGGTCTGTACATCAGTTAAGTTAACACTAATTCCTCTAGAACTTAGAAACGTATTGCAAGTTCAATAAATTCAATGTTTGAAGAAAAAGGAGAGAGAAACCCTAAAAATCAATAACCCAAACTGATGAAGGGAACAGTAAAGTAGGAACCAGATTCGAAGTAAAGTTCAACGACGATAGGAAAAGCAGAGCAAAGCTAAACCCTGAATCAAGAACGCAGGTAAAAGAATTCGTAGATGAAAGCAAGAAAAACGAAGAAGAAGATGAAGAAAGGCGTACGTATTCGCAGAGAAGCTGAAGCTCGTCTTCAGAGAGATGTTGGCCTTCTTTAACCTTTGATATCCATTGATCCAAATCCATGACGACTGTTACTCTCTATCTCTCTCTCTCTGTAAGTAGAAATTGCTCCTTCTCTTTGGTCGATTTCAATGGCGACTATCGACGAGAATCGAAGCGAAGGATAGATCTAGCAGAGTCCGCGTTGCTCCCTCGGCTTCGTTAGGGTTACGTAAAGAGGCAGAGAAAGGGGACAAAGAAGGAACCAAATGAATCTCGACCCGAACCCAATTTGGTCTTCCCCTTCTTCAAAACTCGATCCTTTCCATATTTAACAATAAACATCGTTTTTTTTTGGCAACACACTAAAACATCATTTTTTAATTTCTGATCTTATTAAAAAAATAAAACTAAATTAACAAATTCAAAGTTATATAATTATAATTTTATTTTTGAAGAATCACTCTCCTATAAATAAAAAGCTACAAACTTTTGTAGTCTTTTCACATAATTTGATGAAAATTTATAAATCAACTATAAAAAATATTCACATTAAAAATACTTTCAAAAGTCCTTTTGTTTTCGTTCGAAAGATGATCTATATTATTAAAACAGAAGCACAACAACTTTTGTTTACGTGCGATATTACCCATTTTGAACTTTTATATTAATATTAATTATACACTCCTATTATATAGCCTAACAACTTAATTATTTATTTCATTAATTTAGGTAATTAATTTAATTAAGTAATATTAATGGAATTAACTAATGACTAATTATTCTTTCATTTTTACACACTTCTAGAAAAACAATATTTAAAATTAAGTTTACTTATTAACAATTACAAAAAATGATATGTTTGAAGTTATTAAATATGTAAATATTTTTAAAACTAAACCGAAAATCGAAATGGGTAATTTCTTGGATCATAGGTTGATATGGTCCGACCGAGTTCAACCAGATTTAATGATAATTTT